>JAESVK010001014.1:2156197-2188829 GCA_017140935.1 Hamamelis virginiana
ACGGCGGCAGTCCCCAAAGGAAAAAAATCAAAATTTATACAATCGAAATGCATTTGATTTGCCATGAATTGCAACCTTTGGTAAGCTTTATTTTAAAGCATTCAAGTTTGAATGTAGTAACTGGTTTTGCTTACAAAGGTTGATTGCCATCCAATTAATGAGTGAGAAATATGGTCATTTCCCACTTTTTTTTTCTCTCTTAAATGATGTTCTTTTTCCAATCGATGTGAATAAAGGCATCTTAATGGTTCTACTGCAAAATATGCCTTTAAATGTGTGGAACATGGGGAGGATAACTGAATTACTTATACGGTTCAATTGCTTCCTAGATGGAGCCCATCAAATGGAATAAGCCATCACCTTCGTTACTACTATGATTCCCTTTTTTGCTTCAATGCAAAACTTCTTGGGAGTAGTGTTCAAAATTGGTTTTTCGTAAAATGATTTATGCAATTTTTGGAGGGGAAAAAAAGGGACAATCAAATTAGGATTTCTGAAAATGGTTTGTGGGGTCAAGGAGAACTGACAAAAGATAAAGTTCTTTCTTATCATCATCTAGGGTTCCAACCATGTGAAATGGTTTCTGACCATTTGAATAACTGTCTTTGGTAGCTTTCTCGTAGGTCATCCAAATGCAAGAAAAACAAGAGGAAAATCATGGAAAACCTTAATGTCAGAATAAACGGAGCCTACATGTGCTGTACAACTATAATATTAATAAATTGGTGTCACATGCGTTCAATGTGCTCTTTGCTAGTGTGTGTGTGTGTGTGTGTGTATAACAGTTAAGTGTTTCCTTCTCTCTTTTCTCTCTCTTTTTTTTGGGGTAGGGTTTTTTTTTTTTCATTTTTTTTTGGGGGGGGGGGGGGGTTTACATAATTAGCATAGTTGACTGCAAAATTTTTGGATGGTTCTTGGGTCATTAGATCAGAAAAGTTGCCTGATTTTGCAACACAGGATAGCATCCTTCTTTATATCTTGTATTTTATACTTTTCTCTAACTGCCCTAACTAGACAATGATAGTTGACTGCATTCAATTTTCTTCTTCTTCTTCTTCATGTTCTCTATCCCCATTATCCTGTAATTATCATTTTCTTCTTGCTGTTATGTTTCATGTACTTGTGATTAATTCTTATACATTGATTGCTAGGAATGAGCTTGGAACAGGCCCTTTTGTGTATACAATCATTTACTACCAACTACTGATTAAACTTCTTAATCATTTTCCCTTCAGTTACGATTTCCTAATGCAGCGGCAGCCTCAACATCAAGAAGTACAACAAAAGAAGAAAATAAGGGATATTGCAAAGCGCTTAGAGGACGGCCTAGTAAAAACTGCTGTCTCGAAGGTTTTTATGCGTGTACTTTTGTATTTTTTGTTAGGACTGTCCTTTTTGTATCTTAATTAAGCAACTGTGCTGCTGATGTGTATCATTGCTGTTAATCTGTTATGTTGCATGCTATTGAATTTTTAGATATGTTTTTAAAGCATAGAACTAGTAAGCTTCTCTCTGTCTTTTTCTTTTTCGGTATCCTTTTTAAAATTCTTTAATAGGGAGGGACCAGATAGATCTGTTCACATTTTTGCACTGTTCTTGACAGTTTCTTACATTTTGAAGCAACAGTTGATTGCTTGTCTTGCTTATGATTTGTGTGCTTCTTATGGCTAGGATGAGTATATGAACCTGGATACCTTGGAGAACCGTTTACATGCTTTGATCAAGCCGCGTTCACAAATGAGTAATCACAACCAACAATTTCCACCACTTGTTAATTCTTCCTCTCCCATTGGTACGATGATACCAACCCCTGGTATGTCACACAGTGGGAACTCGAATTTGATGGTTACATCTTCTGTGGACTCTTCCATGATTGCTGCGAGTGGATGTAATAGCATAGCACCCACAAGTGTCAACACAGGAAGCTTGTTGCCAAGTGGAAATGGGCCTTCCGTTGGCATACATAGCGGTTCCTTCAATTCATCTGATGGTATTCTTAACTCTTATGATCTTTTTGCTATTGCTTCAACTCTGTGTCATCACTTTAGTGTAATTGAATCTACTTTTGCAGGATTTTTGTCTAATGGATATCAGCAATCACCTTCCAACTTTGCTACTGGTTCTGGTGGGAACAACATGATGTCATCAATGAGTGTGCCAAGAATCACAAGCCAAATGATTCCTACTCCTGGATTTAATAATAATAACAATCAGTCTTACATGAATTTGGAATCTTCTAACAATGGTGGTGGGTTTTCTAGTGTTGAATCTACAATGGTATCACAGCCACAGCAGCAGAAGCAGCATGCTGGTGGTCAAAACAGCCGCATATTGCACAACCTTGGCAGCCATTTGGGCAGTGGAATCAGGTCTGGTTTGCAGCAGAAATCTTATGGGTTTTCAAATGGGGCTCTAAATGGTGGGTTGGGGATGATTGGGAATAATTTACAAAGTGTGAATGGACCTAGCACCTCTGAGGGCTATTTGACAACCACACCGTATGGTAATTCACCCAAACCTTTACAACAGCACTTCGATCAACATCCGCGATCACTAATGCAGGGTAATCTCACTCTCATATTTTGGTTTATCTCGTCGGGTTTAGTATGTCAATACTTCCAACACACCTGAGAAGGTATGATTTTGCTTCTGCATATAATAGATTTTTCACCATAAATAATTCATTTGGCAGGTGATAGATATGGCGTGAGCACTGCTGATCCATCTGGGTCTGGAAACTTCTATGGCACTGTAACATCTGTTGGATCAATGATGAATACTCCAAATTTGACTCCAGTAAGCTTGCAGTCAATATCTAAAACTAACTCTTCTTTGATAACCAATCAGTCGAATTTTCCCAGTACGCAACAGGCTCCACATATAAAGCCTCAATTGATTGGTCAATCGGAAAAGATGAATTTCCAATCGTCACTATCATCGAGAGAAAATCTATTACAGTCTCGGCAACAGCAACAGCAACAGCAACAGCCTCATCAGTTTCAGCATCAGCAGCAATTTGTTCAACATCAGCGCCAACAGAAGCAGCAAAATCAGCAGCACCAGCTTTTGGTAAAGAATGAAACTTTTGGTCAATCTCAGCCGACATCTGATCTAGGCAGTCAAGTAAAGCCTGAGCATGGAGTGGATCAGCATAATGAAGTTCTGCACTCACAAGTTTCTGAACAGTTTCAACTTTCTGAGTTGCAAAATCAATTTCAGCAGAACTCTGCTGATGACCGTTCCCGAAGTGCTCAGTTGCTATCTCTTCCATCTGGCCCACAGGATATTTACTCATCACTCTCTCAAAATTCACAACAAATGCAGCAATCGTTGCATCCACACCAATTGGTTGCGGAGTCTCAAAATGAGTTTAGCTGCCTTTCTATTGGAGCACAATCAGAACAAGCTCTGCAGAGTCAATGGCATCAATCACAGGACCGGTCTCATATGGCGGGGAACTTGTCACATGAACAGCATGTCCAAGAGGAGTTCCGCCAGAGAATAGCCGGGCAAGATGAAGCTCAACGCAATAATTTATCTTCAGAGGGATCTATCATATCTCAAACTGTTGTGTCTAGAAGCACTGCAGAGCCCCTAAATTCAAGTGGTGCCACCTGTAGATCTGGAAATGCAAACCGTGAGAGGCAGTTTAAGAATCAGCAGCGATGGCTTTTGTTCTTGCGCCATGCTCGTCGATGTGCGGCCCCAGAAGGGAAATGTCAGGATGTTAATTGCATAACTGTTCAAAAGTTGTGGTGGCATATGGACAGATGCACTCTGTCTCATTGTCCATATCCACGATGCCATCATACCAAGATATTGCTTCATCATCACAAGCATTGTCGGGACCCTGGTTGCCCTGTATGCGTTCCTGTCAAGAATTATTTACAGACACAGCTGAAGGCACGCACTCATTCAGGTTCTGAATCTTGTTTGCCGGGTTCAATCAGTGGATCATGTAAATCCTATGATACTGGAGAAACTTCAGCTAGATTAATTTCAAAAATTCCATCTGTTGTTGAAACTTCGGAAGATTTACAACCTTCGCTGAAACGCATAAAGACAGAGCAGCCATCCCAATCTCTTATCCCTGAGAGTGAAAGTTCTGCAGTATCAGCTCCTGCAATTAGCGAGCCTCACATACCCCAGGATGTGCACTGCCAAGATTATCAACACGGTGACATTTCTATGCCAATTAAATCTGAGTTTATGGACGTTCCTATAAGTTCTAGACAAGGAAGTCCTAATGTTAGTGAGATGAAGAAGGATAACATGGATGATATCTACAACCAGAGGCCTGATGGTCAACCTATTATGTTTGATGAGCCTGCTAGTTTTGTTAAGCAAGAAAATATTAAACCTGAGAAAGAGGTTGATCAGGCTAAGCAGGAAAATATGACACTGCCGGCTGAACAAGTGGCTGGAACCAAGTCTGGGAAGCCAAAAATAAAGGGGGTATCATTGACTGAGCTGTTCACTCCGGAGCAAATTAGGGAGCATATTACAGGTCTCAGGCAGTGGGTCGGCCAGGTCAGTTTCTGGATCTTCTTGTGTTACTATTCTTTGAGGTCATTAGTTATATTATTGTAGATGGATTATTGCAAACTGAATGGTATACATAGTAAACTTAGAATGCATTTTGAAAATGATGAAATTAGTTCACTTCGTAATTTTGGTGAACATCCTTAAGTGAAGTGATTCATAGAAAAGATAAGGCTTTCTTTGTGGAAGATATTGAAGGTTGCAAGAGAACTTTTCTTCTAGAAGTTACATTCACAACTTTTTTATCTTTAACCTTTGTTGTTTTTCTTAAAAACATCCAGAGCTGTGCTTTTGTTTGTTTAGTAAAAACCACATGATCCTGAAAGTTATGCAGTCTTCTCTCTCTCTCTCTCTCTGAACACCCAACAAAAGGAGGTAAATAATTGCAAGACCCAACTAAATGCATTTCATTTCTTTTTTTGTTGGACTGATCACTTCCTGGAATTCATAACAATACCCCATTTAAGTAAAATATGTTAGTGATGTTAGTCAAAATCAAATTTAAAAGCAGCTCTCTGGTTCAAATAATTACCCAGTCTTCCACATCTCTCCATTCAAAGCCCTTCTCTTTCGGATAAGAGAAAATGGCTAGAAGTTTCAAGTAGACTACATTTTGATTTCATAAGAACTCTGATCCATTTTTAATATTTTCTTGGATAATAAATTAGGATCGATAGAAACTCTCCAAGATAATAATCGCTTTGTAATTCATGATGAAGAAGAAGAAGAAGAATAAGAACTCTTTATCTCTCAATTTCTTTTTCCCCCTTTATGTTAATCATTGAACAACTACAGTAACCATTGTTTTCCTTCGTCAACGCAGAGAAATTTCTGTAATCATATGAGAATTAAACTCGACTGACTTATCTGGTTGTCTTAATGTGCAAATTCAATGAGAAGCTGATTCCTGTTATTTCAATGGGAAATTGATTCCCGTTATTCATTGTGAAGATTTGTAACTTAGATCTGAATGTGAGGTTGGGCTAGAAAGTTGGATTATATTATTTCTGCTTGTTTCATTAGTGTTACATGCATAAGATTTTTATTTATTTATTTATTTATATTTTTATAAATTTATCCATCTTCTATGTAACAGACATCCCTTTTAGAGTTATTTGAGTGAAGTCCATTTTCTTCATTTATTTTCCGCCTCTCTCTCTCTCTCATGCACACAAACAAACACATACAAATAAAATTAGGAAATTTTAAAATAAATGTATGAAATATGAAGGGCAGGACCTTGAGTCATATTTACAAAACAAACAAAAATATAAAAGAAGTTTGAGTGGAATTTGATGTATCTTGGTTGCAAATGGTTAGAAGTTTGAGTGAGATTGGAGTTATGTCTTTAGATGATTAATTGACCAATCTACTTTAGGCTTTTGGTTGCCATTGTTTTTATTGATCTCCCAACAAAACCATATTTCACTTTACTGTTGTGAAGCTCAGTTACTTCAAACCCCTTCTTTATAATATTAGTGTTAGCTACGATGTGGATCAGTTATGCAGGATAAGTATTAGATTCATTCCATATGTATCCGAAAAGAAAATAATAAGTTTTATTTTTGTATGATTAGGGGTTATGTCGGGCTGATTAGTAATTTTTATTTCTTTAAAAGGGTTTCAAAATGTTGTTAATTAGAATAATGGGTTCAATTTGCAAACATAAAAAATAGTTTGTAGGGAATTCAAGCCCATTTCTGGAGTCCTCTCTCTCTCTCTCTCTTTATATATATATATAGTAATTTTCTTATGAGGACTTCTTTATGTGAGGACTTGGCTTTTTAGTCAATGTAATATGTGAATTTTGGAAAACCGACCGTTGGATTAGCTATTCTCCCAATGTATGTCATGCATGCCAAAAATCACAGTGATTCACATTTTTTCACAGTCTATATTTTAGAAACCGACCGTCAGATCACTGTGATTTTTGGCATGCATGACATACATTGGGAGAATATCTAATCCAGCGGTTGGTTTTCCAAAATTCACATATTACATTGACTAAAAAGCCAAGTCCTCACATAAAGAAGTCCTCATAAGAACACAATCTGTATTTTAGAAACCGTTTGTCAGATCATTGAGATTTTTAGCATGCATGTCATACATAGGATGACTATTCAATACAACGACTGGTTTTTCAAAATATCCTTCCTACATTGGCTAAAAGGCCAAGTCCTCACATAAGCTTATGTGAGGACGTCCTCATAAGAAAAGGACTCTCTCTCTCTCTCTCTCTATATATATATATATATATCTTGGGTTTGGGTTTTTCCATCTCTCTCTCCTCCACCAAGTTTTGTCCTCTCCCCTCACTTTATTATGCTTACCCGCACTTCCTATATCTTCTAGGATTCAACCAAACACTTCCTATATCTTCTAGGATTCAACCAAAAGACTTTGCGGTTTGGTGTCTTTTTTTTTTTTTTTTTTTGTGGGTGTGTTTGTTAATAAATTTATCTCCCTCCCTTTCTTTCTTTCTTTCTTTCTTTATCATTCTGTAGACTAAAGATGTTTTTTATGGTTATTTATTCTTGTGTCTTAATTGGTTTTATATATGTTTCTTTGTGATGTTGCTATAGACCAAAAATTGATATTATAAAAAAATATTTACATATCCTGCCGTATCATATCCTACTTCAAGATTTTCCTTATCAATGTATCCATATGGCATTGTATTTGTAGTCCATATACGTATTGATATTTCTTAGATTTACTATCATGTATTCTTTAAGTAAACCCTGAAATCTAAAGAAAGCAGGGCATGGAAATATAGCTTGTTATGCAATCACGCATAGGTATTCTGAACCAAAAGTCATATATATATATATATATATATATATTATCATTTGAGAGTCCCACAATTTTTTTCAGCACATTACTTCTAAGACAATCTAACAACACTAAACTAGTTGCGCAAATTCAAGTCAAAGTGAATAGGTCAAGGTATTATAACGGCTCTGGTGCTCTACTTTCTTTCATGTACATTATACAATCAAAACTCCCATTATATATCTTCTTTGCAGGTCATTGATATTGTTAGCATGTTCAGAATATGTTTCACTTTATGTCAATAATATCTCAACTCATGGATGTAGATGATGGTCATTTTTTATCTTTTCTCTATATCATATATCCTGTTTATATGATGATTTTGTTTTCTTTCCTTTTTATAGAGCAAAGCAAAGGCTGAAAAGAATCAAGCAATGGAGCATTCAATGAGTGAGAACTCTTGTCAGTTGTGTGCAGTTGAGAAGCTTACTTTTGAACCTCCACCTATATATTGCTCTCCATGTGGTGCTCGCATTAAGCGAAATGCAATGTATTATACTATGGGAACTGGTGATCAGCGGCACTATTTCTGTATTCCTTGCTATAATGAGGCTCGTGGAGACACTATTGTTGTGGATGGGACTGCTATTCCGAAGGCAAGGCTGGAGAAGAAAAAAAATGATGAGGAAACTGAAGAATGGGTATGTTCTACCCATTTCTCTGTGTTTGTCTTTTTTTTTTTTTTTTTGCCGCAATGGTCCAAACAATTGGTGGTATGTACTTAAACTTTGTTGCTTATGTGCAGTGGGTTCAATGTGATAAGTGTGAAGCTTGGCAACATCAAATTTGTGCATTATTCAATGGTCGTAGGAATGATGGTGGGCAAGCTGAGTATACTTGCCCTAATTGCTATATCACAGAGATTGAAAGAGGAGAGCGTATGCCCTTACCACAGAGTGCTGTTCTTGGGGCCAAAGATTTGCCAAGAACAATTCTTAGTGACCACATAGAGCAGCGGTTGTTTAGGAGATTGAAGCAGGAAAAACAAGATAGGGCAAGGTTTCAAGGCAAAAGTTATGATGAGGTGATTTGTTTGAATTGCCATGTGATATGTTGTAGGATGTTGGTATTTATCGTTATCCTTTTTTTGCTGAAGGATGTGCAGTGTACCTGCCATCCATTTTTCACAACATTGGAACAAGATACTATCCTTATAAGATACTCTAGAAGCTAAAGGGGGTTCAGATGGAAGATTTACTGAAAAAAACATGTTTTTCAAACTTTTATTCCAAAAGTGGATTGAACCTTCTTTCTGCCAAAAGTATAAAGACGAGAGTATGAGGTGATCAGCTTTTCTTTCTTTCTTTTTTGAATAGGAGTCATAATTCCCGACTGAAAAAAGGGTCATAGTTCAGGAATTTATTGAGCCATTGGGATTTCAAGCATCCCATCCTTGTTTTTGTGACACTCGTTTCTCTTGAATGAGATATACTCACTAAAACCTTCTTCTATGACGTCGTAGAAGAAGTTTACGTGACTGCCCTGGAATTAATTATCTAAAACTCTGTTTAGATTTTTTAATCTTCAGAACCAACTGCCAAGGGAATGTGGGATAGTCTATTAGCTTGAGCTTTTTCATATATTGTTTCCTTTTACAGATGCTTACAGATGGTGGTGGTGGTGGTTGGGTGGTTGTTTTTGTTTAACCCCCCAATAGCATTACTGCTGATTGTTTATCCTCTATATGAGGTGTGACATGTAATGTTCAGCCATTCAAGTAGACTTTTAACTTCATGGGTTATTGTGAATTTGTTCTCAAAGAGTGTAACTCAGACTGCCTATATATGCTAGTGTTTTTGGCTAATTTTCATTTTTAAACAGGTTCCTGGGGCAGAATCTCTTGTAGTTAGAGTTGTCTCATCGGTTGACAAAAAGTTAGAAGTGAAGCAGCGGTTTCTAGAAATATTCCAGGAAGAGAATTACCCAACGGAATTCCCATATAAATCCAAGGTATGCAGGATATACACTGGTTTGATAATTTGTTTTGTATTGACAAAGACATTGAATTTTTATAGAATAGAAGTTGCTGGGTAATAACTATAAATCATGAACTAAAAATTGTTTCTTCCAGGTAATTTTGTTATTTCAGAAGATTGAGGGTGTAGAAGTATGCCTATTTGGCATGTATGTTCAGGAATTCGGATCAGAATGTCAATTCCCAAACCAGCGTCGTGTTTATCTCTCGTATCTGGATTCTGTGAAATACTTTAGGCCTGAGATTAAAACAATAACTGGAGAGGCTCTCCGTACATATGTATACCATGAGATTTTGGTAAGTTTAAAACATCACTCTTGATATCACCTTTTATTCTTTGATAATTGATTCAGTTAGTTTGGAGTTTTTTTTACGTTGAGGTCTTGCTGTCTTGGTCTTTATATCTGATACTTTTTCCAGATTGGATACCTTGAATATTGCAAGAAACGGGGTTTTACAAGTTGCTATATATGGGCTTGCCCTCCATTGAAGGGCGAAGATTATATTTTATATTGCCATCCAGAAATTCAGAAAACACCAAAATCTGATAAACTCAGGGAGTGGTGAGCTTACTAACCTTCAGAAATTTGACTTTGTGATTCATTTTACTGCGTATCCTGAAATAAGTTTTTATTCCTTTATAACACTTCTGTTTGGCATGCGTGAATGACTTTTTATTTCAGGTATTTATCGATGTTAAGAAAAGCCACCAAGGAAAATATCGTAGTTGATCTCACTAATTTATATGACCATTTCTTTGTAACTTCCGGCGAATGCAAGGCTAAAGTGACTGCAGCTAGGCTGCCGTATTTTGATGGTGACTATTGGCCTGGTGCTGCAGAGGATATGATCTATCAGCTTCGACAAGAAGAAGATGGCAGAAAACAGAATAAGAAAGGAACAACCAAAAAGACCATAACAAAAAGGGCTCTAAAAGCATCTGGTCAGTCTGATCTTTCTGGCAATGCATCGAAGGATTTGTTACTAATGCATAAAGTAATTCTAATATCCCAGATCTTTTAAATTATTATTATTTTTTCAATCAATAATTTCTTGTCATTACATGACATTCTTGAGATGGTAATTCTTGCTAAGATTGTTGGGGCTTGATGTTAATAATAAGAAGATTGTAGGATTTCAAATATCTAACTGATTATTTTAGTTTCTTCTGGACCTTGTCGATAATTGAAAGTTGACATCTATTTGATAAAAAAGGTATTCTTTTGTTCTTACAATGCTATGTGTTCTTTTCCAGCTTGGTGAAACCATTAATCCAATGAAGGAAGATTTTATCATGGTTCATTTGCAGCATGCATGCTCTCACTGTTGTATATTAATGGTCTCTGGAAACCGTTGGTTTTGCAACCAGTGCAGGAATTTTCAGCTTTGTGACAAGTAAGAATTCTGCATAGTTTTACCTGTCTGTTGCTTTGTGGAGTTGTTCATTTTTCAATCTGCTATAATCTATGTAAGTATTTTCATAGGATTGCTTTCACATGTCAAACTTGTATTTTAAAAATTGAGAGCGAGGTTCCAAGCTTTGATGCTGACAGAAATGTTTAAATCTCAAGATACAAATTTATTGGTGGACATATCCGGATATATTGATGTTGATGTCAATGATGAGCTAAAATTGGGAAAATATCTAATAAAACTTACATGACTCGTAAAAGGTGGCATTAATAATTTGACAAGCCAAATTAGCGGCAAGATATTGCTATATGAGCTCAAAGTGTGATGAAAGGAAATGAATCAGCAGAGATAGGTTATGAGTTGCATCTATGTAGTCTTAGATGCCAAAGGTCAACTGGAAAAAAACTGCACAACTTCCATGGATGAGTTTTGCTTTTTCAGAATTTAATCAAAATAACTTTTGTGGGCTTGCAAGAAATGAACACGATGATGGTGAGCAAGTTATGGCGGTGGTGATAAAGCTCACAGATTAAGGAAACGACCATGGTTGATTTATCCTGGCTAGATTTTAGCCAAGTTCTCTCAGTTCTTGAGGGCTAGTCAATCCGATTAAGTTATGCAGGCTTTTTCTTGTATGTATATATATGAGGTTTCTTTAAGAATATTGTTATAATTTTCAATATGTTGGGTGCTGATGTGGCACGACAAGTTAGTAGATCTGGTAGCAATTAATTCAGGCAATGATAACGTATGTACGTGGGTGGTGATGTTTTTCATTTCTAGCACAAGAGTATAATTTTCGGAGTCATTAGGGCCATATTGTTTGTATCTAATAAACATTTTGATCTTTTAAAACATGAGATTGAATATCTATTGATACTCTAGTTATTTGATATATTGATGAATATCTACCTGTTGATAGATATTTGAATCACTGATTGTAAGAGTTGTGGATACTTGTGACTTGGGATAATCATCTGTTCTTCTATTTTGTTTGCTTCATTTCTTTGAGTAATGATGGTGTGTTATAATTAAAGAATATTAGGGATAGAAATTGTTTTAAGCTTGTCTGTGTTCTTATTTGTCGGCTCATGAACTGACATTTTCAATTTTGAAAGGGAGTATTCCGTTATTCTTTTTCTGATTTTTTTCCCCTTTTAATATAGCTAGTAAAAAAAGCACGTGCAAAATGCACGTGATGAAAAAGCATCATAAAATGTTCATTTTTGAAGCATCTATGATCAAAGAAAATATATACAAGATCACAGAATTTACCCGACATATTGGTTATACGTTTGTAAATGTGTTGATGTATCTCACCATGATATTCATGTGTTCTCCATGTGCCTTCAGTATCTTGTAGCTAGATAGATGATTTGAAGAAAATAAAAGAAGCACATAATTCTATCCATGTACAATTATAGATCTAAAGTAGTGTAATAGATTATATATGTGTGTGAGAGAACAAAATGTGAAGAGAGAAAATATATATGAAAATGTATAATCTTCTTCCTACAAGTATAGTCCTTATATAGATGTGAAAGGGTGCCTATGGTAGCTGTTGAAACGACCACCAAGAATGAAAAGATGTGTTGGTTAAATATTAAATAATTAATTAATTATTTGAAGAGGTGCATTGGTTCAATATGGGAGAATTATGAAAGGGTGTTTTGGAGAGTTGTGAATTTAAAATTCGTGTCAACCAATGGGAGAAGAGTATTTTGAAAATTTTAATTAAATAAATGTATATAAATATTAAAAATTACTTTTTCTTTTATATAGTAGTATGATTTTAGATGATTCCACTTCTACAAATGCAATAAAAACTTCTATTTATTCCTGTTCCTTGAGTCTGAAATAAACATCCTTTTTCTTTAGTTTTGTTACAGTGCAATTTTCTCATTAGGACATAGTAGGATACCTTTTCTCATTCTTGCTTTGGTTTCCTTTTTTTTCTAAAAGAAAAACTTTTTCTTTTTTCTTTTTTCCTTTTTAGTTTGAATTTCCTATGATGAATATAAAATTTTCAATGGTCAAATTTCGAATCAACAGTTGAAGGCTCTCATAAAACAATATGTTCATTTTCCTGTTTATGTTTTCTAATTACATCAATGTGGGTTCTGATGTTTATGCATATACCCTCACAGGTGTTATAATTTAGAACAAAAACTCGAAGAGAGAGACCGGCATCCTATGAATAATAGGGACGTACATGCACTCTATCCAGTAAGTTGTTCAGTCCATGAGTGACGAGTCATTGTTTTTCAAGTAAATTGTTCTTCGTTTCAATTACAACTTCTATTTTCATTGCTGCATCAATACCTTCATTTCAATCTTCTGATTGAAAATTGAGATGGCTGAACCTTGCAGGTTGAAGTTACTGATGTTCCTGCGGATACTAAGGATAAAGATGAGATTCTTGAGAGTGAATTCTTTGACACCAGACAAGCATTTCTGAGTCTTTGTCAAGGAAACCATTATCAATATGATACTCTACGCCGGGCCAAACATTCCTCAATGATGGTCCTTTACCATCTTCACAATCCAACTGCTCCTGCATTTGTGACAACATGCAACATTTGTCATCTTGACATTGAATCTGGTCAAGGTTGGCGCTGCGAAGTTTGCCCTGATTATGATGTATGTAATGCTTGTTATCAAAAGGATGGGGGTATTGATCATCCTCACAAGTTGACTAATCATCCATCCATGGCTGATCGTGATGCACAAAACAAGGAAGCTAGGCAATTCCGAGTTTCGCAGGTACTACATCTATTGATGGCTGTTATATATATATATATATATATATATATATATATATATATATATATATATTGATGTAATTGACGGTTGTTATTTTTAAAATTTACAACCACTTGCTGCGGTCAATATTGCTACCTCTTGGCATTTTCTTATTCTACATCCTACTCACATGAGTATCTGTTGCAAATAACAAATAATTACTATTTATATGCAATGAGTTAATATTTAGAATTTGTAGTCATATTGTTATCTCATGTCCAAAAGAAAAAATAACAAAGAATTCATGTTCATACTGCTTCTTCATCTCAAAACTTCTCTGCAAAAGTACCTAAACGGATGGGGAACGACACCGGGCTGGAAAAGTCCTAAATTGTCACCCAAAGTTACATCGGATGCATAAAGGGTCCATAACTGTTGTGACTGGAGTCTTTTCCTGAAGCAGATGTGATTCTGTGTGTCGTTGTGCATGTACTTTTGTCCGTGTTGTCCTGATGTTTTCCCCTTTTTTTTCTCTGAATGTCTTTTATTGCCCATCATGATAATCAGTATAGCTGATGGAAAAATGACTATTTTCTTTATGAATTTTTTTTTTTTTTTTTGAAATAAGTTTACTTGTATGACATGAACAAAATATGAAACTATTTTTCTCATAGTGTTTCAGCTACAGTTTAAATTGTATAAGTTTTTAATTAGAAGATGCTACATTGATAAACTGAAATCTGAGGATCTATATTCGGCAGTAACCTTCATCACTATATTTAGCCTCCACAGAATAATGGAAATTGGTGAACATAAGAGTTGCTGCCCATGAGTTATGGAAATAGCAGCATCTTTCTAGCAAGGCCTGACGTGATTTGATTATTGACATTGCAGCTAAGGAAAATGCTTGATCTTCTGGTGCATGCATCTCAATGTCGTTCTCCACACTGTCAATACCCTAATTGTCGCAAGGTGAAGGGACTTTTCCGCCATGGGATACAATGCAAAACGCGTGCATCAGGAGGTTGTGTTCTCTGTAAGAAAATGTGGTATCTCCTTCAACTTCATGCCCGAGCTTGCAAAGAATCTGAATGCCACGTACCACGTTGCAGGTTTGTACATCAGCCCTTTTCCCACCGTCAAGAAACTTGGCAATTCCACATTTGAGGATAATTGCTTTTATTTGTGAGGATAATAAATTGTATATATTGTTAAATGTTCAGAGATCTGAAAGAACATTTGAGGAGGCTCCAACAGCAGTCTGATTCCCGGCGAAGGGCTGCTGTGATGGAGATGATGAGACAGAGAGCTGCGGAGGTTGCTGGCAATGCTGGATGACCGATTTGTACATATAAATATGGACGTTTTGGAGAAAAAAAGGTTCCAGATAGAGAGGGAGGTTGATTATAGTTTTGTGCTACTCTGCTAAGAAACTGTCCGGAAGCAGGCAGTGATAGCAAAAGTGGCAGGTTTAGAAAGTCAGAAGGGGTATGCAAATGAAGCTACTGCAGATTGTTTAGTAATCACTTGGCAGGGAACAATTCTTTCATTCATGACTTCGATCGACTGAATTCTCCCTAAGAAAGGAAGCAAGTGAAATTTATCAACCAGAGCTGCCCTCTTCTTCGACAACCGCTAACCAGTATCCCTCGGAGTCAAGAGTACTGATATGTGTGTCTTTGTCTGTGGCCCGATTTGGTGATTCTTTGATTTTATCCTCTTCTTGTATTCCATCATATCCAGTGCCATCTTTGGGTGGTGAGTGTACTATAATTGTTCTGATCTGTCTAGAATGTTTTCTTACAAAGGAATTTGGGAGGGAGGATAGTTTTTTCTAAGTCATTTTTTTTTCTTTTTTGTTTACCCCCCTTAAATATTGACCCTTTTCTTTTCTTTTTTTTTTGTAGAATGTCTTCTTATTTAAAAGATGAAAGAAATAAGTAGCATCTCCAAAACTGCAGCAATTCATTTTTATTGATTTTGTTGTATGTTTATATTTTCTCTATTGTTTAATTAACAAACACTTCTCTCTCTCTCTCTCTCTCTCTCAATAATGTAGTGACTAGATTTGTTGTTATTATTAAAATAATTATTTATGCCGGTTAGTGAATTGAAAGCATTTTTGTTAAAGCAACTCTTTTTTTGTTTTTTTTGTTTTTGTTTTTGTTTTTGTTAAAGCATTTTTGTTAAAGCAACTCTTTTTTTATATATATTAATAGGTCAATATACCATTTGCCATATTACTTATGGATTTAAAAACAACATTTCTCATTAAACGTTTTGATAAGATTTTAAAATGGTTATATCAAAGACTTTATGAGATCAAAATCTATCCTCACAAAAATTATAAATTTAAAAGAAAGAAAAAAAAAAACAATTTTCATGTCCCTAAAATTTACTCGTTGCAAAGGCGGAATAGTAGATGAAACGTGTCAATAAATGAAAGGAAATTAGGACCTCTACGTGGCACATCTTTGGCTCCAACTGCACAGTTTGAAAAAAACAAAAAATCCTTCATTTCTGTGGATGAAATTCTGCTGTCCGCCTCGTAGCGAGTTGGCTTCGTTCCTGATTTTAATCACATAAACATCAACCATTCGTCTTTTTTTTTCTCCGAGAAAATCTTTTCGAATTATCCATTTAGCAGTCCAGTCTTCGATTTGCTCTGTTAAATATGTGGAAAGGGGTAAAGCCATTAACAACAACATGACTGCAACTGCAACTGTGACCACTGCTTCTTCTGCTGCTTACAGCAATACACAGAAATGGAAACCCTCAAAATTGAGCTCTTCAGAATTCCATGGCACTGTTTCAATCAAAAACCCCAATTGGGATAATCATCGGCATGGCTGGTCCGGTAATCGAGTTCACAGACGCACACAATTTGTCATTACAAGGGCTGCTGCAGCCGAGACTGACAAGAACAAGAAGAATAAGAAAGTCGAGGATGATAATGATGGCGAAGCCAAAGCTAATCAACAGCAGCAGCCAATGATAAGCCTCGATGACGTGAACCCAGTTGGATTGGGACGAAGATCGCGCCAAATATTCGACGAGGTGTGGCGAAAATTCTCGGGGTTGGGTCAGATTTCCAGAACCACTCGAGTTGAGAACGAGAGCCTTGATACTCTGCTTATAAGGGAAGGTCCCATGTGTGAATTTGCCATCCCTGGGGCTCAGAATACTACTGTCCTCGTCCTTGGGGCCACAAGTCGAATAGGTCGTATCCTTGTCCGTAAGCTCACGCTCAGAGGTTACACTGTCAAGGTCTTTACTTTCCTCTCTCTCTATATCTGTTTATCTTTCTTTCAGTTCATGTTTTCCTCTGATTCTGGTTTCTGATACCTGCATTTTATAATAGTCATAAATTGCTTAGTTAATCTATTCCTTTCTTTTGTCTTTAATGGAAAAATGTTACCCTTCTGTTTTATTTTATTTTTGAATTTTTTAATAAATATTTAGGTGATTTTCAAATTCCCAAGTTGAAATAGAATACAAAGAAAAAAAATCCCTTTTACATTGTTACACTTGTGCTATGTTCAATTGATCTCATTGTTTGTTTCTTCATCCTTTTTTTTTTTTTAGGTTAGATTTATTTATTTATTTATTTTTTTTCTAGTCCAGTGTACTAGCTGATTGATACTTTGGTTCAGGTTAATTTCAGTCCTAATTATATATTACAGCTGAATCCCATATATCCTGTTTGATACGGTAATTTCCAAGAAATCATCATGACTAAATGGTTCTTGATTGATTATATATACATGTATATATGAACAGGCTCTAGTAAGGAAGGTGGATCAGGATGTGGTGGACATGCTTCCAAGATCAGTGGAGATAGTAACTGGGGATGTGGGTGATCCCGACACCCTCAAGGTTGCCGTGGAAGGTTGCAATAAAATAATCTATTGTGCCACTGCACGTTCAGCTATCACTGGAGATCTCAACAGAGTCGATTACCAAGGGGTTTACAACCTCACCAAAGCATTTCAGGTTCACCCTTTTACTAAACCATCTTCTTGCCCGTCCTTGAAAGTGTAGGGTCACGTGTATTATTCTACAATTGATTCACCTCTGGGAGGTTTGGGTTTGAAGTATGGGGTGTTTGAATGCTCCATAGGAATTGGATGAGTACATAGTATTTGGAAATAACCTTCATTGTAATTTATAATAGCTTTTAGTTGAGCCTGCATGTTTTTCTTATCACCCATCCCAGATAAGTGCACTTTACGAATGGAACTTGTTTTTCTATTTTATCTAGGTGATTATGGGTGATATCTCCAAATTACACTATCAATGTACTCAGTTGCTATATAACTCGTGGACTCATTCAGTTTTTATGGGTGTCCAAATACTCCCTTAGTATATCACTTGGGCAAATCTGAGGGGTGGCACAAATTGCAGGACTACAACAATAAACTAGCACAACTAAGAGCAGGAAGAAGCAGCAAAAGCAAGCTTTTGCTTGCGAAGTTCAAATCTGAAGATTCATTGAGTGGGTGGGAGGTTCGTCGAGGAACTTACTTCCAGGATGTGGTTGCTTCCAAGTATGATGGAGGCATGGATGCTAAATTTGAGTTCACTGAGACTGGAGAAGCTGTGTTTTCAGGTACAACTGGCGGACATTAGATGAACTAACATGAGTGTCCAGTTTATCGCTATTAGATTTGGTGACAGATTCACATGCCATTATTAGAACTCAACTTTGCACCAAGTATGCAGCCACAACACAGGATATGAATAATTTCCTTTTTTGACTCTATTATACTATAGGGTATGTTTTCACAAGAGGAGGGTACGTGGAACTGTCAAAAAAGCTTTCACTTCCTTTGGGTTTAACTCTTGACAGGTATTTTATAATTGCATCGTCTGTGGCCCTTGTTCTTACTGGAATCTGGCTACCGATAGATTTCTTATTTACCAATTTATCACTTCAACTGTGAAGGCTTATCAAGCATATTATAATCAAAGTTTCCTGGTCAGGTATGAAGGTCTAGTTCTCTCTGTTGGAGGGAATGGAAGATCTTATGTTTTAATTCTTGAAGCTGGTCCTTCAGCAGATACAACTCAAAGCAAACTATATTTTGCAAGAATTAGCACAAAAGTAGGATTTTGTAGGGTGAGAAATCTCTTTTTCCCTATCCAACTTTCTTTATATTCTCTCTTATCTGCATTGGTGACTGGTCATCTAATTGGTATGTTCTTTTCCCTGTCCATATGTGGCAGGTCAGAGTGCCATTTTCATCCTTCCGCCCAGTGAAACCAGATGATCCACCTTTTGATCCATTCCTTGTACACACTTTAACAATACGTTTTGAGCCAAGAAGACAGGTTTGTCCACTGCCTGACTGATTTCACAAAAATAAAATTGATTAATGTTTTTTAGCCGCTCATTATTTTGCTCTTTACCTTACAACATGACTGCCGTTACCATTTTTTCTCTAGTCGTAATTATCAACTACATTCATCCCCTTATAGATGATAAGGGGATGAATGAAGTTGATAATTTCCTTTCATGGCTTATTTTACCGTTCATCCCCTTATCAACTTCATTCATAATTACTAACTTCATTCTCTAGTCGTAATTATCAACTCTTGTTATATGGGGGTGCTTCTTCAATTTCCTCCCCTTATAGATGATCAATCCAAGACAATGGAAACGTTCTCTCTTTGTATCTCATGTTAATCAATCTTTACAATGCCCTCATTTTTGCTCTTGGTTTTGTGAAATTTTCATTCCATATATTTGTCCTTCTGAAACTCTGTGACAAAAACTATGCCATCCTAAAACAACATATTACAAGGCTCTTTATATGTACTCCCTTTTTTTTTTTCACCCTGAACGAAAGCAAAAATATTGAAGTTCACTGCCAACCTTTGATCTAAGTTTATTATGATTAATATGTCTCTCTTCCATTTGTTCTAACGTACGTAGTTTCAAGGCCATTATTCATCTCTTGTTAATGTCAATATCTTTCTTTGATACTCCTTTTTGGAAGTCCCACAACATTATTTCTACAAACCTTATCATATGGCGGTGTTTAGTGCCACTTGATGATATTAAAATATTTTATTGAACTCCACTGATTCTTTGTATTATTATTCTCTCTGCAGAAGCCTATTGAAGGACCTGCAGGAATGAACCAAGACCTGAGAAGCTTTAAGCTTATAATGGAATATATAAAGGCCTTACCTGTAAGTGCTTATATGTGTTTCCTGCTAGGTTTGTTTTGTAAATCAACATTAAGTCTTGGCTCTATTATTCTCTTATGTTCACGGTACGATATACTATCAATCAAACTCAGTATGTAATTCGTAGCATTACAGGTCTGAGCTTTCTTCTTGTAGTTAATCTGAATAAGTAGGATAGAAGGGTTTTGGTTAATCATGTTTTGGTTTTGTTGCTTCTTTATCTTTCTTCTCTCTCTCTTTTATTTTGTTTTACATTTTTTTTTCATAGTTTTCCTTCAGTTTTATCCCCCCCGGGTGTGATCTTGCCATCTTGCTGCAGATATGCTGCTCTTTGATTCATTAAGTTAATAGGGAATTTTTTTAATTTTAATTTTAATTTTGCTGAATTGACATGAGAATTGAGCAGAATTCACTTCAGAATATTTGTGCCGTCTCCACTAAAAGTGATCTAGAGTCAAGTATTTGTTATTTACCTTCTCACAAAAAGTGAAAGCAGAAATCGATGATTGATGGGTTACTGTTGAAAAATCATTGGGATGGAGTTTTATAAACTTGAGACTACCTGGTTTTATTAGTTCCTAATTAAGGCACTGAATAGATCAAACTAGTTTAGCCAAGTCGATTTTTTTGAACTTTTGGTTGTGTTTTTGTTCAAGATTATCTTGTAGTAATTTATTTGTAAAATGAAATGAAGTAACAAAAGCATTGTTCTGATCATCTGAATTATTATTTGATGTTGCTAAAGTGCATTACCACATGTCCTAAGAATTGTTTTGTAACTTGATATATAGCATATATCTTATTATTATGGCCATGCTTGCTAAAAGCTGCCTGCATATCATTTTTCAGATGTTGTTCTGAGAATTCAAATTGGATGTTTGTAACATGGAAAAAGTGAAACAATGAAACGGGAGGAACACAATATATATCATTTTATATTTGTTACTATCTGAATAGTTACTGGTGCTGCAAAATTTTGTTATGTGTGCTAATTTTAGTCAGAAATTAGAAGTTCCTTATTTTCTTTCCTCATGGTTATGGATTTTTTTGCAGACTGGGCAAGAAACAGACTTTGTCTTAGTTTCGTGTACAGGATTGGGAATAGAACCTAACAGAAGGGAGCAGGTTCTGAAAGCCAAGAAGGTTAGCCCCGTTTTCAGCTTCTATTCCTTTACTTTGTAATCAATTGCCTTTTCATTTAAATTTCCTTAAGTTCTCTTATATAAGCACGGAGTCTATGTTGCCAAAATTTCTCCAGGCTGGGGAGGATTCGTTGAGGAGATCAGGCCTTGGGTACACAATCATTCGCCCTGGTCCACTGAAGGTAAAATCATTACTGAGTAAACAGCTTCTGTTATTATTTTGGGTACTGTACCGATAACCAAGTCATTTATCTTTTGCCTAGGTCGTTACCTATTCTCTGAGTTTCAAATAAATTTTGTAAGGCATTGAGTTTACACAGTAAAACAATGTTAAATTATTTGCTGTGGAAAGACAAACATGGCGTGCCTCTGTTCCCCACCTTCCCCACCCATTCCTCTCTCCTCCTTGCAGCCCATATTCTTGTTCCTTTTATTTTATTTTTTCCATCTCTCTATTTTACGTATTATTGTTGAAGAAGTGTTAGATAGGTCTAATGGACGGAAAAAAGAATGTACCTGATGGTCGCGGCCCTAATGCTAGGGGAGTACCCTTCTAGGAATGGTGTGGAAGATGTTGTGCAACTATGTCTGGAAAAGGGGTCCATTACATATTTTTCTGCAGAAGCATGCTGGGAAAATAACCTTGATCCCTGCTTCTTTAGGATTCATGAACTTATAGATAATTCATTAGTTTGTATATATTGAAAAATTACATATAAATAGTAAAGAAAATCTATTCTATTAGAGAACCAAACAGTCCCTTGAAATAATGCTAGCTTTTTCCTTCTTTGAATATTTAATAGAGATTGTGCTTGACCAAAATTTTTATCTGGCTTTTCTTTTGAGTTGGATAGTCGTTTCCGTTTCAAGCACAAAAACATAATTGAAGATTGGATCTTGCAGGAAGAACCTGGTGGTCAACGTGCTCTCATATTTGATCAAGGAAACAGGATTTCTCAGGTGAGAATGGTGAACTACTCTTCAGTCTGATAATCGGTACAAAACTGGACTTCAAATCTCACCATCGAACTCTTGATATAAATGTAGGGCATCAGCTGTGCCGATGTGGCTGATATTTGTGTGAAGGCATTGCATGATTCGACTGCCAGAAACAAGAGCTTTGATGTGGGTAACACTCTTGTTTTGATTAGATATTTGTTTTTAAGTGGGATAGGACTAAAGTAATTTTAATTACAACCAGGTGTGTTATGAATATGTGGCTGAGCAAGGGAAGGAGCTATATGAGCTGGTAAGGAACATCAACTATTAACTTCTTTTTTTTGGTTGAAAAACACAATGGTTTTATCCTTTCTAGGCTTGTTTCCTATGTTTGAATCTTGAAAAGAATGAAGGAAAGGAAAGAGAAAATGTTTCAAAATACTAGAAAAGGGAACCCGCTCGTAAGCAATCTTTGGCATTTTCCTTTCCTTACCCTCATGCGTTCCAAGAACCAAACAAAGCCGTAATGACTTGAATTTAAACTGCACATCTAATTATCTATCTTTGTATCCTCTGTGCAGGTTGCACACTTGCCTGACAAAGCAAATAACTATTTAACACCAGCACTCTCAGTTCTAGAGAAGAACACTTGATCTCTCAGTAATGGTGTCCCCATTGTTGATATTTATTCATCTC
Organism: Hamamelis virginiana; assembly: GCA_017140935.1. NCBI lineage: Eukaryota > Viridiplantae > Streptophyta > Magnoliopsida > Saxifragales > Hamamelidaceae > Hamamelis > Hamamelis virginiana. The sequence continues at coordinate 2,178,671 of JAESVK010001014.1, forward strand.
ATAGAGGTATATGTTGTAAAGAAAACATCTTTTTTTCTCTCTCTCTCTCTCTCTCACATTTGCTCCATGACTGTAAGCCTACTTATGCCTATGTGCATGTTTTGTTTCGGTAAATTCATGTGTAGATGGATACAAGATCATTTGTATTTATGGTACATTGGCAGAAGTGTATATGGAAAGTGTCAATCTCATATGATATACAAACTCAGTATCTTTGACCCTTTCGTCGTTAAACTAAATCATCCTTTCCTAATTTTAAATTCTCCCTCTAAACTGCACGAATATGAACTGCACAAATCAAAGATTTGGTGCAGACTGGTTCAGAACCAGTAAACTTGTGAGGTTCATAGCAAAATCAATTTTAATAAAACTGGTTTTCAATTGTAGCTTGTTTGTCAAATTTTTCATTCCAAAAATCTAAACCCAAAAAAATTCCTAAATACACAATGAAAAGAAGAGAATCACAGTGAAGAAATCCCAAATAATAGCTCTAATCCTTATGGTGGTCATGTAATCTAAGTGCATCAAATTGAAAACCCCATCAACAAGCAAAAAAATTTCAAATTAAAACCCTAATCTCAAAATCCCCATCAAATCCATTGATATATTCCCAATCAAAGAAGAAGAAGAAAAATAAGAAGAGATGGCCGTGATCTGGTGTTAGAGAGGGCCGTGATGCTGTGAAGAAAAAAGATTGCAAGAGGTGCAGCCAAAGGACAGTTTCCTGTTAGTATCCGTCGAACTCGTCTTTGTTCTTCCATGGAGCATTTCTTCTAGGCAACACTGGACCCATCTTTCAATGTGGCCTTGAACACTTCCCCAAACCTGCTGCACCCAATAAGGCTTGCTGCTGAGAAGTCATTGGTCGCCTCAATGAGTTGTGAGAACTTAAGCTTCCTGTAAGGTTTTTAGCATCTTATCAAAGAAGAGGAAGAAGAAAAAGAAGAAAGATGAGGAAGATCTGGTGTCGGTCGCCGGTTGACTGTCGCCAGTCGCCAGTCGACTGTCGACAGTGGTGGTGGTGTTGCCGCTCCTTGTCGCTGCTTCATGCTTTTCTTATTTGGTTTTTATGAAAACTAAGGTGGGAGGTTGAGCAACTTTGACCAAATTTTGAGCTAAAATTAGAACAATAAAAAACTAGATATCATGTACGAGAGGCATTACCAAACACGGTTCACAAGTTTTGGACCAACACTATACCCGATAAAACCGATTTTTTGGTTTCCCAAACACCCCCTTAATTTATAATAGAAAAAAAATTACTTACACTTATCACGTGATAGTAACAAAATTAGACATTCACTAGTGTGGATCAGGAGACTCAAACCTAGGATTAAAAGCCTGTTGGCTCAAGTCTCAGGCCACTAGACCACCCTTTGTGATGGTATATGTCAATAATTTTTTCTCTATAACCAAACAAATCCAAGTGTCATTTGTCAATTATTAAATTATCACAATTTTATGATTTTACAATTAATTTCAAAACTAATTCCCTCTATTTTTCAACTTTCTAAAATGCACTGTAAAATCAAATCTCTATCTGTTGATCTTTCATTCATGGTACTTTCAATAATGCCTAAATCAAATTAGGGATTTTTAAAATTAAACATTGCAACATCGCGTGTGGTCAATTCTACTATAATATACGGAGTAGTTTTTTATTTTTTTCAATCTTACTATGATATAATTACATTATAAAAATATATTTACACATTTATTAATTGAATGGATGCAACTTTATTATGGTGGGATGAACCTATAAATATGATAGTTACCTTTTCAAGTGAATTTTTGCCTTTTTACTTATTATTTTTTTATTTTTTTATACAACAATTGGGTATCCTAAATCTATTTTTGTCGAGGTATAAATGCAATGAATACCCTTTAAAATGCATTTGCTTTCTATCTCGTCCTAGCATTTTTATTTATTTAAAAAAGAACAAGGATTTGAATGAAAACATTGTACCTCCACAACAAAGAAAGGGAAGGGCTATGTCTGATATACTTGAGTTAAGATTAGAGAAATGATCAAGTTTGTATTTGCCGATTTTAGTAAAATCAACAAACGCTCAAATAATCATTATATCTTGACCATTTGAGTAATGATTTAGATCACTTGAGTGATCTAAATGTCATTTAAGTATTTGCTGATTTTGATTACGATAAAATAAATTTATCTATGTTCTATATATGGTCGCAGTACTAAAAATTGGAATAAATGCCGAGGATGTAATACGAAAACAAGAAACCATGTTCCTTTACCCAAATCACCATCCTCAATGACTACCACCACCAACTATCCGCTACTATGGTCCAACCACCACTGCCCATCCACTCATCACCACCATGACCCATCCACTATTATCATTACCTATATCAACAGCCACTCATCATCACTACTACCTCTCATCATTATCACTATCCACTATTACCACTATCACTATCACTTATCTACCACTGTCGTCACCAACACTCATTATAACTATCTACTACTACCACCACAATTATCTCGAGATGAAATTGAATGAACCTATTTTTTTAAACAAAGTGAAAACAAATGCCCTTATTCACCTAAGAGCAAGAGAAAAAATAATAGGACCCTATCGAGTAGGCGGGCTCCTCTTCACAAACCACCAAAGTCTGACACGTGGATCAACAATATACAAGGGATTATTCTTGGAAATGAATCCGTACAACTATATATATATATATATATATATAAATATTTCCCATTTTATAAAAGTGAAGAAAAGAGATAAGGAAAAGTTTGAGCTGAGAGGGTCTGTTTGTGTTGAAAGATGAATGAATGAAAAAGAGTTACTGATGATTCAGAGTGATATAAATTAAGAGCAAAAGAATGCTAATCTATGGCGCAAATTCAACCCTTTTCAATACAACCTCTATTTATCTGGCGGCGGGTCTGAACAGCAATACTAAGAAGAGTGTTATCATCAACGGGAAGAGGAACACTAGTACTCATATTATAAGAGCCTGCCGCCTGCAGGCTACTGCTGGTTTGCTTGCAGCTGCAATGGTACTTTCAGTGTCGACAGCGGCGGCCGCAATTGAGGCGCCTCCGGAGTCGGCTGAGACATTGTCAAACATACCGCAGATGCTGTCGGGCGAGTGTGCGTCCGCGCAGGATTGCAAGAAGCCTAGAATCCAACGACCCAAGTCGAGGAAAGCGGAGTCGTGCACCATTAAGTGCGTCGGCACTTGTATCCGTGGCGGCGAGGGCTCGCCGGGCGAAGGTCCTCTTAATGTTAGAAGGTACAAATGCTCTATAGCTTTCTCTTGCATAATACTGCCTGCATATGTGTTGATTGTATATTTGTATACGTGACATTGTTGTAGATTTTACCCTTAATTAACAACTTTTCTGCCGATGTCCTGTTGGTCCAGTGGCATTTATTCTCTCTGTTAGGAGAGAAATCTCGGACTTGAGGATATAAAAGTGCATTGACACCCACTTGTTAGAATTGGAAATCATATGAGAATGGATCGATAACCATTTGGGGTAAAGTAGGTTTTTGTTGTTTGGCAAAAAAATAAAAGAAGGATTTTTCTTGAATTCTATATATTGGGTAAATATCAAGGTCACCAACATACTATTCAATCATCTTTAATTAATTAAACCAGCAGCATTCAATTTACTAACATTATGGACAGCATACTCAACCATTCTTGCCCATCTAGACTGGTGGTCTCTTAGTTCTGTACTTGTATCTCATTATAGCATACTCGAGAATTTCTGCATAGCTTCAATTCATTTTAGTTTGATGTCATTCTTGCTTCTAAAAAGTAATGAAACAGAACACAAGTTATGATCATTTCCCTTGAATGCATACTTGTGCAAGATGAAATCATCCTTTACAGAGAATCATTTGAATGTTTCTTTGCAGGCCTCTAGTGGTTTTTAAGCAAGGGTTCCGAAGCCGCCAATACTGGTAAATATTTCTTTCCCTTAATCTCTAACACTACTATTCAATTTGTCAATCTTTGTCATCATCATTCAAATTGCCTCAATTTGACTATCTGGAAGCAAATCTATAAATTTTTATTTTCCTTCAATGGAAAATTTTTTTAGTTCAAATTAAAGTTTATGAACAAATTTTATGTTTGATACACTATAAGATGGGGCACTAGCCCATCAAATTTGATGGGACTACATTATTTGACATACCAATGGTGTGACTATGTATTGATCAAGACCATTGAAATAGATCTAGTCATATTAGAATAAATATATTTCTAATTTCACTAGGATTAATGATGCAAAACAACAGTAACCTACTCCTATCCCAACCCCCCCTAATATTACCAAATGGGTCTTGATACACTTCCATTTACTACCTCTTCCTTTAAAGTGAAGATAATGTGGAAAGGTCTAGATTATTATATAGTCACCATTTGCATATGAAATGATGTAGCTAGCCCCATCAATCTTGACGGGGGCATCGATTGTGTTGAAGAATGAGATTTTGTGACTAAAATTCTATATTCTTGATTCCTTTTATTTCAATTTGCAAATTAGATTTTAGATGTGAAACTTCTTAAGTTATGTCCCAATTGATGTTTAGTTAGTTTATTGCTGCTGCCACATGAAATTGTTTATTGATCTTCAAATCATTGGCTTAATCACATGTATTACCATATATATATATATATATATATATAGTGAAATGATCTAGTTAGCTAATGTTGACTTAGATCTAAGTCAGCTAAGATTTATGACTGTTGAATCATCTCATGAATGGAGTCTTTTTTAAGTGATGAGATGATCCAATGCCCATAAATGCTTAGGTAAAGACTAGATCATTACTCTATATAAATATATTGTTGAGCATTTAAATATAAAGAATATAATTTGAATTATGCATGATCATGTACTTTTCATATTGGCCTAATTAAGTGTATTTTTTTTTTCAATTTAATTTGTGTTCTGTGCAGTTTGGTTGAGTGTTCAGATATATGTAATTTAATTAAAGACGGAGATGATGGACCTTAACTTGCATCAGTATCAATATTGGTCATTGTGGAATCTTCAATGAACTCTATAGGTTCTTCAAATAATTTTATTTTTACTTTCATTGTTATAGTCTTTTATTTCTAATTTCTTAGAATATAAGGTTGGAATTGTTGATACTAAAATTCAATTTTGTACTTGAAAATATGCGCATAATTTTATTTTATTTTTTTAATCTTGATGTTTCTTGGACAAAATTATACGTAGATTTGCCCTTATATTATAAACAACTCTTTACACTTATTTGATGCATAATGAATCAAATAACCGAAAAGTTTATTTAAAGAACACCATTAAGTGTGGCCCTCAATTTTTTTTTTTTTTTTTTTTTGGGTTTGGAGGTTTGTAGAAGAACTAAACCATGAAATAGTTACAGTCCTGAGCATCTTTTACAATAAGGGAAAGAGCTTCAGAGGGAACATCATGAAATATTCCCTATTTGTTTATCTGTACACTTTTCTGCGTCTTCAGCAGCAACAAAAACTCTTTTAGTCTGCACAAATTGTCTCTAATAATGCCCCCTAATCCTCCTTCGTCATCTATCTCTGCTAATTTTCCAAGTATTCAATGGAGTGGGCTCCCATTTGCATTTAAACTGTTCTGAGGTTCTTTTTCAGCCTTCTTTTCGCTAGAGAATTTGCACCAAACATCCTCCATAGTTTTGGAGACAATATATATATATATATATAGAAGTGCTATCCTCCATAGTTTTGTAGAGCCACTTGTGGTGCAAATTTAAGAAAATTGTCCGTTGGATTAGATATCCAATCATGTATCTCTTGCCTGCCAAAAATCACAGTGATCCAACGGTTGGTTTATGAGGAAACTGTCTGTAAAAAAATGATACTCATATTTCAAGAGATGGATTATATATAACATTAAAATTGGTCTTTACACTTATTTTTTAATTGATTTGAGGATTGATAGGATGGGTGGTCAAAATTGGTCCTCAGCTTTTGACACAATAACTTTTAATATGATAATTTTGATATGTGAAGAGATGGATTATATATAACTTTAAAGAGATGGATTATATATAACTCAAAATTCCACTTCAGTAAAAGTGCTAAAGTACTATCTCTAAAAATGATTTTAGTTAAAAGATTTTTATTCAGTATTGTTTGGTAAATTTTTTGCTTTCTACAAATCAGTTCAATTCTATCTAAAAAATAAGGCATAAACACGGTTTTTTTTTTTTTTCAAACGTATTGTAAGTTAATTTACATAAAAATTATACAGCAGAAAGAGATCAGAATTGGTCTGATCCAATTTTCAAAATTTTCAAATAGACCCTAGATTTTCCACCAATGTTTATATAGACTATAGAGCTTTGCACCGAACGGAATTCTGTTGAGGGAATATATTTTCCCATGTCTATATTAATTACAATAGTTATTTTCATCCATCATCAAAGTAGAGATTCCGTATTCTGGTCGAAACATTATAGAAGTGAGACAAGGAAACAAGAAGGGGCGAGTTTATATATATATATATATATATATATATAAAATCCTAAAGCCTCGATAACGGCTTCATTAACGAAGCAAAGGAAGAGGACGCTGGTGTCATATATGCAGTACCCTTTCCGCTTTGTTCTCGCTGCTGCTGTTTTTGCCCATCATGAGCTTCCTCTTCCTCTTCCCTTTCTCCCTCCCCAGCTGTTTCCTTCTCCGCATCATCCACAATCTAAACAATTTAAAAATAAATAAATAAAACTCATCCATTTAATAATCAAGATTAAGGGTCCTGCATATATATATATATACACATAGTCTAGTGTATTAAAATGGAATATTATCCAAGATTATTATATTTCTGGGGGAATTGAATATCCTTGTAATTAATTGACGATCACGGAGCTAGGACTATAGGAAATTAAATTAAGAAAGAAATTATTGATGAGAGAGTAAGAGAGACCTTAGTGGTGAGGGCAGGGGAGAGAGAAGGAAGTAAGTCGGAGAGATGGGATTTAAATCGATGTAAGGCGTCCTTGGTGAGACCATGAGCAGCCAGCGTCACATCTCTCACTACTGTCTCCAAGAAGTGGCGAGCGTTGTCCAGAGCATCCGCAGGGACAGCAGCAGCAGCCAGCTTCTCCAACACCCTCTCTTTTATGAACCCCAAATTCCTTCTTATATCAGCAGCTGCAGCTGCAGCCACCACCCCTATCCTCCTCCTCGTCTCTTTGCCTTGTTGCCGCGTCTTCATCTCTTCTTCATCCATTGCATTCGCTGGTGAGCCCTGTCGGCCTACGACGACGTCGTTTCCAACCTTTTTTGTTGCTTCTCAATTGCTTGCTCGTAATGTATTTTAAGTAAGTTGGACTGTTGGAGAGTGTTTTACAAGGACAGGCATTGGAAGGGCCGACTAACACCACCCATATTGGTTTGTCCTCATGCGCACACACAGAGATGAGGCTTCCATGCTTCCTTTACTTCTTTATTGACACGTGTTTTTGAACTTTTTAGTTTGTATTTTATCCGGAAAAATGCTATATCTCTCTATCAAAAAAAAAAAAAAAAAAAAAAAAATCCCAAATGATGTGAGAATCATCTAAGCCTTCCTAGCATTACTGTTCTATCTGTTATCCCCTAGCTATCCAATGCCAGCTAAGGTTTTGGGTAGAAATTACCCAGCACTAAAATAAATTTTTGAAGCCAAAAATATAAAGAAAAATTACACTTTGTCTCCTGAATTACTCACAATTTTTACGTATCTCTCGTATGGTTTCAATTGCATCAATGTGTCCCATAAACTATTAAACTGTATCAAATTATCTCTTCTTGGCTGTCGGTTTTTTTTTGGACTGAAAAATAAATTAAATAATGGGAGACTTGTTATTTTTGAATACAATATTTATCCTAAACTACTAATGTGTCTATAAGCATATGAGTGAAGTTTCATTATTTTTTTTCAATATATTTTAATTTTTATGAATTATTTTCTCTATATAGTAAATAAAATTCATAATAAATAAAATGTATTGAAAAAAAAATCATGAAACCTTACATATATGCTTGTAGATATGTTAACAATTCAAAATAAATACTGCATAAATAAATAAGAGTTCTATACCATTTTTCGGTCAAAGAAACAAATGACTACTGCTAGAAGGGACAATTTAATACAATCTAATAGTTTAGGAAGCAAATTGATATAATTGAAATCACATGGGAGTAGCATAAAAAGAGCCAATAGTTCAAGCACACAAAGTTTTAGACTGAGTCAAGAATGACTTTTTTTTTTTTTTTTTGGAAAAAAGTATATGGGACTAATAATTGTACTTCTAAGTTTTAAAAATTCATTTTAGCTCCTTTTCTTTTCTGCTCATGCAAACATAGCCAATTGATTGTGCAACTCCTCAAAATTCAAAAACTTCACTAAAACCTAGCTAGGCATTTTTATTGAGACAAATTGCAAAGAGCAATGGAATGTGGGTCTACACTTACATGAGTTCCATATTTTTCAATTGGTATAAATCACAAACTTCCTATACTTGGCCAACACGTATCCACACTCTATTGCACCATTGGTGTCACGTGCCATGGTTCTAGAATGCACCATGGGGGCCAATGGTCGGCTCTATTGTCCCAATAAACAAACAAGAAAGAGGTCACGGGCGCAACATAGCCACCCTGCCCTTCATTCACGAGAGACCTTCAATCATAGGTCATGCTATGCAAAAAAAAAAAAAAAAAAAACACTACCCATCAAAGAGAGTCAATAACACTCTCCACTCAACACCATTAAAAACAAGACCTTGTCCTCTACTCTCCACAAACACGCGTGATTCCAACTTTTTCTCACCTGCCAAACATATCTTCTTGAAGTTAATAAAAAGGAAGAATAGGCCTCATTAATCAGTGCCACAAAATCTACCTAAGACCAACTGTCTCTCCCTCTGCTACTACTCTCACTCTACAAATTCACTATGAAACCCCATTTGCTAATTCTTCTCTTCTTCTTCCTCCTCATCCCCACTTCACAATCATCATCTCTGCCATCAAAAACAGAGCAAAGAAAGCTCGATAACGTGACGATATACCAAATTTCAAAGCAATTATGCTGGGGTTGCATTGGAGAGTCTCTCCAATTCTTATTTGCACATAATTTGGTAAGAGCAGCCAAATGGGAACTTCCATTGATGTGGGATTTTCAGCTTGAAAAGTATGCAAGATGGTGGGCTGGCCAGAGACAAGCAGATTGCAAAGTAGAGCATTCTTTTCCCGAAGGAGGTTTTAAGCTTGGGGAGAATATATATTGGGGCAGTGGCTCTACTTGGACACCAACTGATGCAGTGAGTGCATGGGCTGATGAAGAGAAGTATTATACGTATGAGACTAATACATGTGAGGCTGGTCAGATGTGTGGACACTATACGCAGATTGTGTGGAAGAATACTAGGAGAATTGGATGTGCTCGTGTTGTTTGTGACGATGGAGATGTGTTTATGACATGCAATTATGATCCTGTGGGTAATTATATTGGTGAGAGGCCATATTGATAATGTTAGAGTTAATTTTAGGTGCTTTTGGTCGGTCCAAAATTTCTAATACTCCTATTAATTCAAGGGAACTGTAGGGTAGCTTGTGTGCTAGCTTCTTATATGTGGGATATATTTTTGGGTACATAGATTTAAACTCTATATATTTATGTGAAGTTGAATGATGTTAGGATTTATGGAATTGTATGAGTTTGTCAGTGGGTATCAAGTAATAAAAAGTGGTGTTTTGAAAAGATATATAGGGCTTTTGGCACCTCTCCTCTCTCCATTTTCCTTTTCCTTATGGGTATGGGTGTTTCGCTAGCCAATTAATTACCAGTGCAGGCAGCCATTGCTTTCAAACTTAATAATTCTGTTCCTGGCAGCTGGATGAGTTCATCTTCATTCCCTTTGTCCAACAATCCCAGGATTCCAAGGTGCACTTGTAAAGTGTAGTAATTTCAGAGTGAGTAATTCTAGGGATGCCGTTGGCAAATCTCTTTCACTTACAAAAGATGGGATGGGAACCGTAATACTGTGTCTGTGAATGCATCGAACTTATATATATAGGCTGAAATTTTTGCATTTTCTTTTCAAAAATTACAAGAATCAATATCTTAATGAAAATGAATTAAATGCATATAAGGAGA
>JAESVK010001014.1:2264612-2291764 GCA_017140935.1 Hamamelis virginiana
ATATATATATATATATATATATATATATATAAAATCTCGATCCTATCAGCATAGGCTTACTTTACCTAAAGTAAGTATGAAGTTAATCCATAATTACTGGGATACATATTTTGGAAAATTAACCGTTGGATTAGATATATTCTTTTTATGGATGTCATGTACGCCAAAAATCGACGTAATCCAATACAACATTTCATAATATATATAAACTATGAATCGCTAAAATCTCTTATATTTTTACTCAGTACCATTTCTACTGGATCATTGTGAATTTTAACGCACATGACATACATAAATATAATAGTATATAAACTGAAGATATATGAAAAATACTACTCCATCTATATATTTTATCTATTTGTGACCATTCATTTCACATGAACCGGTACAGCCTTATTAGGAGGCAGCTGCTAGACTCAAGAATAATAATATGGTAAATTCGTAGACTGAATGGATGGGTTTAGAAAGTTGGTCATGCCGTGATGCAAAGAGTTGTACGTCGTTGACTGAATAGATAGGTTTAGAAAGATTATCTGTTCCATTATTCACAAATAAAAGAGATAATGGCAAAAAAGCAGGGCCGGCGCTGCTTTTTAGTATTTTTACTAATTCAAACATGACTTAAAAATCTTAACGACAGATGGAGCTGCAGAAGTTGTCATGTAAAGCCACATGTATATCATCCTTGCAATATCTATTTAATTTCTTTTATATATATATATATAATGAAGTGCTAATATAAAGTGCACCTGATGCTTCTTGTATTATATGCTCTTTTGTAGAGCCACTTGCGGTGCGGATTTTAGAAAACTGACTGTTGGATTAGATACCCCAATCATGTATGTCATGCCTGCAAAAAATCACAGTGATCCAACGGTTGATTTATGAGAAAACTGACTGTGAAAAAATGATATATTTTTAAAGAACAAAAAAGTCACAGTTTTTTTAAGTTACATATTTCAAAAACCAACCGTTAGATCACTGTGATTTTTGGCAGACATGACATACATGATTGGATTATCTAATCCATCGGCCAGTTTCTAAAATTTACACATCAAGTGGCTCTACAAGAGGGCACTTGATGCAAGAAGCATCAGGTGCACCTTATATTAGCACTTTTAATATAATATAATATATATATATATATATATATATATACACAGAGGTGCTGTTATAAGATGCACCTGATGCAAGATGCACATTTCAACTTATTTACAAGTGTGAGCGCGTGGTAATAAATTAGAAAATGATGGCTTTTATGGAAAGTGACACAACCTAATTAATGACTCAATATTCATGTAGGTTGGGGGGGAAGCAAAAAAGAACCATTTGAGGGATATATATGTTGCAGTTCATGGGTGGTTGAGAAATTGCAGTCAAAATCATAAACATATGTACGTATATGCCATAATTTTCGATGAATAGGAATCTTGCCGGTCGGTGCTTCATACCTAGCGGAAGGGACGCAATCTTATAAATGCATCTGAAAATCAAGTATTGTCATTGTTAGAATTGTGGGGTTGATATATATATATATATATATATATATATATATATATATATAATACTAACAAAAATTACCTCTATTGCATAAATTCCACCTTCTAATATTAAGAACAATAATTAACCTTTTTTTTTCTCTTACAATTAAGAACATCATCATGCAACCCTCCACCTACTCCATAATATAAGTCCTGCAATCCAGTGTTTTATGAGACCTTGTTGAGATTCAAACCATCAACCAAAGATAAAAGAGGGGGAGAAGAGGTATGGTTGGTACCGAGTCAAGCCTAGTTGTAAAGTACTTAGGTTTGGTCTCATAAATTAATTAACGAGCTCAAAAATAAGGTTTGATTTTAACTCATTTATTTCGACACTATAATTTTTTTGGTGGGCTCTTTTTTTCTTTTTCTTTTTTGTCGGTTAAGATAATTTTCAAGTTTTTTTTCTCCAAAGGTAGACTACCAACAATTCCACTAACCTCTATTTTTGTATATTGTATTCTTGTTTTCTAGCTCGCATTAAGGCATAAGATTCACCAACCTTCTTGTGTTGAATTGTGAGTGTTTTTTTTAGATTCAACTACCTAGAAAGTCTTGATGGGGGATAAGCTAATTGGGTACCAAATAAGCACCTTAAATATTAGTGCCCATTTAATTTCTTTAAAGATGAATAAGAAATTGTATATATATTTGGTATGGATGAGTACTATATATATATATATATATATATATATATATATATATGTTCAATGAAAGGAATGGGATGAGTTGTTCGGCTAGCTAACCACTATGTTAACAGCTACTAATTATAATAGTAATGGTAGTACGTTATTGTTTGTGGTTTGAATAAACATATCATATGTTTCTTCTCCCAATATGGGAGGAGTACGTGTGGTTTTGGTTGCAATTATGGTTGTGGAAGGCCAACAGAGCAGGTGCATAGACATTCATAATTCACAAAAGGGATGTACCAATAGCTTAATCGAAAAATGAAGGTACGTGTTGGCCATCTAACTAGCTTGTTGGTAAAATATCTTGATGGTTATAGTAAAAATCTAAGTTTTAATTCCACCTTTATCGGGATGGAAAGAGGGTTAGGAAAAAGGGATGACTGTCCTTGGTTGTGTAGCTCATAAGTCGCTTTAACAAAATAAAAAATAAAAAATAAAAATCTATATCCTAGCTTGTAGAAAGGGTAGTTGAAGAAACTTTTCAATTTTTTTTTTTTAAATAATAGATATATAAATATATTAAATAGTTAGTGTACCTATCTCTAGCTATAGCAATTATAAAGAATGCAAATTGGTAAGTAATCAGACAACAACAACAACAACACTGATGCACCCTTTTTTTTTAAATATCAGTGGTCATATATCCCATGAATCTTTTATCTAGGTATTCTATTTATTTTATTAAATTAAAACTAACTATACGATGCTACGTTTTAGATGTTATTTTCAATATATTGTTATATTAAGCAAACCTTCTCTTGATTTGATAGAGATGTGGAATGCTAAAACAATGATGAAAACTATGTTTAAATTAAAGATTTCAAAGCAAAATGATAATTAATTACAATTTTTTTTTAATTTTATTAACTCGACAATTACTTTTCGGGAAGAAATCAACCGATTATTAGTCAAATTTCCAACCTTAAGTACTGTTTTAGACTATTTAAGAGATAGGTATCCTCATCACAAATGGAGGGGGGGGGGGGGGGACGACCCAATAATTCAAAAGAAAAGACAGATAATGTGAAAAAAATATAAAAAAAAAATCCCATCATTCATTTTTATATGCTCGAATATGAAATCTCTCTCATGAAATTTGAGATACATGCTACTAGACCGACCGACACGTAATTAGCATACTTCCAAAAAAAAAATTTCTTTAATCAGAGTCTGCGTAACCCTATTGTTCGGTCTATTGGAAGGTTTTTGATTGAGTGGTGATCGATCAAGTGATTTTGTCTTTAATTAATTAGTCCAAGCCATTTTACTCATGTGTGGAAATTAATGGATTTATTGAAAGCTTTTAATTTCCACAAAAAAAATTGGATTGTCAAGAGTGCTTGGAAAGGGTTTTGGCAGCACACATTTTATACATAATCAAGTGCTTTTTCCCTCAGTTGGGGATGCAAGTCTTTCATCCATTCAAGAAAAGAATAATGAGGTTGACAATATAGAGTTGAATTTATTAAAAATATTATCCTAATCTCTATTTTCCAAAGCTATCTTGTTAATTAACTCTAAGATCTCTTTGATGCAATTGAAAAAAAAAAAGGTGAAGTTGGTAACTGGTAAGTCAATATCCCTAATAGTATTAATTTTTTAGTGGAATTACTCCTCCACTACAGAAGCTTTCGTGTTTCCAATTACAATGACAAATGGTATCAGCAATCATTAGTGGGTTAAAGAAGATGCTTTTTATACTTGAGAGTTTGATTTTTATTTTTTCTTTGTTTTTACCCTTCCACTTGCATCAAGGTTTTTACTTATACTTTTGTTAGTGGTTTTCAATATGTTTTTTATTCTTGTATATATAGCTTACTCTTTTTTTTTTTTTATGGAATAAGATACATTTTTTAAGATTTTTTTTGCCAGCATAGGATATTCTGAGGCTACTCGCATTGATGTTTGGTCCTAGATTAACCTTTAGAGAGCGACAAAATCACTCGCAAACCCTATCCATCAAAATAGTTATGCTCTGTTTGGTTTGGGGGAAGAATGGGAGGATCAAAGGGGGAGGAGGGAAAAGTGGAAGGAAGGGACTTTTGGGGTGCATTTGATTGGGAAGGAAGGGAAGAGTGGAGGGGAGATTGGAGGGGTGCGCCGTCAAATGGCTTCCTCCCAAATTCGGGCGGATGAGGCAAAGGAAGGGGAAGGAAGGAGAGGGAAAGGTGTATAAGCCGCTTGATGATGCCAAGTGGCAACCCACGTCTTAAGCCCATGGCTTTGATGATGCCAAGTGGCAACCCACTTGTTAAACCCATGGCTATGAAGTTGCTGGTTCGGTGGTAGCTGTCCTTATGCCCCTTACTCATGTTAAGATGCTAGCGATTCACGGAAAGAAATGTTAAATCCTAATGCATTTCTTATAGGACAGTAATTTTTTAAAATACTTTTTAAAAATATATATTTAAAAATAGCATTTCGTGTTTATTAATACCAATTTAATTGAAAATTTCTAAACTACATGTATTATAAGATTTTAATTTTAAAATGAATGTAACATTAGAATAAAATATTATTTTAATGATGATAAAATTGAGGATAGAATTGTAATTTTGGTACAATCCATCATTTCTTTCTTCCTTATTTACCAAATAGATAGGAAGGAATGAAGGAAGTCCCTCTTCCATCCACCATACCAAACACACAAAAAGGAAATAGGATTTCTCTTCCTAGAGAAATGAAAGGCTATCCCTCCTAATTTCATTCCTTACATTCTTCAGTTCTTTGTACGAAACGGAGCATTAAGGTATCAAGGTTCGATCACAAGTCCTCCACTTCACGAGGCATGATCCTGACAAAATGGCAGGTTAAGGAATAAGGTACATCTTACCATATATATATATATATATATATATATATATATATATATATATATATATATATATATATATATATATATATCATGCATTTTTTGTTCACATTAATAAAATATCCCTCCTTAAGAAAAACAATAATTTATTTACCGTGAAAAGAATCTTTGACAACTTTTACTACAAAAAGAATAATTTATTTATTTTATTGTATAAATGTTTCATATAACAATACCAAGTGGAACTAGCCTAACTTGAGAGCTAATTAAAGTAAATAAAATTATGGTACCTTTTGATTGTATTAAGTTCTTTATGGACGCGGATATTAGAGACATCCAATTTTCTTAGTCTTTACCAATAATACCTAACTTACAAATAAATAAATAATTGTGACTTTTCTTCATGGTCCGTTCAGATTCCATAGGAAGGATGATGTAAATCACAACGACTTTACCACAAATGGATGACCTACGTCAACATATAATGTCATTGGCTTAGGGTGTAGAACAATAACTACTAGAAAGAAAGAAATGGACTATTGAACCAATGTGCCTGCCCTACCACTATCTAATGTGTTGCTTTATTTGAATGGAATATAATTTAGGGTTTGATTTTTTTTTTACTGTACGAGAAAATTATTCCCTCTGTTCCAATTTATATGATCACTTTTTCATTTTTGGATGTTCCAAAATATATGATTATTTTGATTTTTCAAATTAAAAATTCTAATGAATTTTTTATTATATCCCATTATCAAAGAATTTGGAGAATGACCATCTCTTTTAAAATGATAAAATTGGAATACAAATTTAAAAATATTTGAAAGTCAAAATAATCATTGTATTTCTTAAACTGAGTGTTTAGCCAATGTAAACACATAAATTGAGATGGAGGGAGTAATAAGTTGAAGTATATTTAAAAAGGAAAAATTATTTTAAAGGTCCTCAAGATTCAACCGTAAATTATGAAATTTAAAGCTTTAACTTAGTTTTTTAGTGGAAAATAATGTAGGGTTTGATTTTTATTTTATTTTTTTATTGTACTAACAAATAATGAGAAGAAATAGGAGAAGGAAAAATTATTTGAAAGTTCCTTAAGATCGAGCGGTAAATCATGAAATTTAAAGCATTAGATTTTTTAGGGGAAAATAATGTAGGGTTTGATTTTTATTTTATTTTTCCTCATTGCACGAACAAATAAAGAGAAGCAGCAGAAGAATGAAAAATTATTTGAAAGTTTCTCAAAATTCAATGGTAACTCATGAAATTTAAAGCATTAAATTTTATACTATGAGATTTATAAGATTACTTAATTTAAAAGAATCTAACGGTATAAAACCTAATGATTGACTTGGACCTAACAATACAAAAATCTTATCACAAGGACTTATACGTGTACACTCCGAAAGGCCAAAAAACAAAAAACAATAAATGTTAATGTGATCACCTTTGTCGACACTTAGTACAATTATTATTACCTAATAATAGTAGGCAACTACTACAACATACCACTGATTATTTGCAACCACCGATTATTTGTGGGTATGGAGTGCACGGATATCGCAATCACCGTACCCCACGCGTAACACGCGTAATCCGGTGTCACTATTTTTCTAAAAAAATTTCATACTATTTTATCCTTGGAAACATTTGTCGATATATATTAATTAGGCCAGCATGTAACCCGGAGGACCATAATATTTCATATGCAACATTACAAACCAAAAATATAAAAGCAGTACAATAATTGATACAAAAGATGGATCCATAATATCTCTCTATGAAATTTCACAAACATATATGTACAGACCATGCATTGTGATGTTCCACGTGATTATCGTGTGTTACGTTACCTCTGGATCATAGAAATTTCACAAAAATCAAATTAATAAATGACGGTTTCAAATATTCCATATATGGCCTATAGACTAATCACCCCACTAGTGGGTCGTTGGATAAAGAGAGAGAGAAAGAGAGAGAGAGAGAGAGAGAGGCGCATAAATTTATGATATTTTTTAAGCAGGGCTCTTGTCGATCGGCAAGCTCTAAACATAAGTTATTATTATTATTATTTATTATATGTGACAATCATTAACATTTTTTTATTTTTTTATTTTATAAGATAGGGTATGATATGCTTACTTCAATTAATTATGATTAGGACCCGAACTAATTAATCTTTACGGATTGACTAGATCACCCGCAAGTCCCGTTAATTTGACTCTTCGGATATTAAGAGCATTTCCAACCATGCTCCCTAAAATTTATTGAAGGACCTCAACTTTAAGAGCATGGTCCTTAACCACATACTTAAATTTATATCTTGGTGGGTTTCGAGAACCATTAACTTAATCACCTTATTAGTGGGTGGTTATATAACTTAATATGTGTTAGTTGTACACATTGGAAAATGGGGGCAAAATTCTTTGGGCTTGACTCATAAGTGATTGAGGCTTTTCAAAATGAGAAAAGAAATTAATTAGGGATATTTGGTGGAGACTAGGTTGTCTCATCGATGGAATTGAAGCAGTCAAAGTAACGCAAATTTCTTGTACGTAATGAAAAGGAAGATTGTGGATAATGACAAAGAAGACCAGGTAAAGCTCAAGCAAAAGGGATGGAACCAACGAAGATTTCAATAATTGAGGCTCCAATTAATTCAGTTTTCAGAATTGTCAAGGATTTAAAAAGTTCATTACTGATTATTGCTTCCATATATATATATATTGAGGTATGTCATGCCTACCAAAAATCACATTAATCCAACGGTTAGTTTCTGAGAAAACTTACTGCTAAAAAATAATAACATTTTAAAGAACAAAAAAGTCATAATTTTTTAAAATTACATTTTTCAAAAACCAACCGTTAAATCACTGTGATTTTTGACATAAATGATAGGAGTATCTTCTTCTTGACTTTCTTCATTTTTTTTTTTTTTTTTTTTTTTTTTTTTTTTTTTTTTTTTTTTTTTTATGAAAATCTCACTTGAGGCGGAGGAAAACATTGGATACAAAAAATCAACTAAACAACCAAAAACCTAGGAAGATAAACACAATTAAACCCATCCCAACTAATATGCTTAGAACAAACCAAAACTTGAACTACCAAACAGATAAAACAACTCACGAAAAAAAATCAAGACCGAAACCAAATCTACAATCTTAACAAAAGAATGTCAATCTTATCAATCTTTAGAATGCCTCTCAGCCGATGCGGTATATCCTCAAAACTCATCCAAACTTTAGATTCTTGACATCCCCATTTTACCAAGATGTTAGCAGCAGCATTACATTCTCTAAACACATGCCGAAACACCACCTGCCTACCAATAATAATCTGAATAATCTCATCACAATAATCTTCTTACCATATTCCACATCTCTTTTTCTCCAACCAATGAACCACAAGCACAAAATCTAATTCCACTTCCACTTTCATCAAACCAAGTTGTTTACAAAATTGTAAACCATGCAGCAGGGCCCTTAATTCTACAATATTGCTTGTACCATGTCCCAACTCTTTAGAGAAAGCCAAAATCAACTTAGCATTCACATCTCGAATAACTCCACCTGCCCCCATACACCCAGGATTATCATTACAACTTCCATCTACATTTAATTTGAACCATCCATCAGTCGGTCTCAGCCATTTAACAATCTTTAAATTTTTCTGCTTGTGTTCTTTAACAGGGATAGACAATTCAACCAAAACTCTCATATCATCCATCTTTAATTTATTTCCAGCTTTCAATCTCATACTTGTCCATGAAATTGCTGCTTTAATCAAGATCCAAAGTGCTTCCACGGATATATATTTCTCTTCCATTCGAGCTTTACATCTCCATATCCACAAAGCCCAAGTCAAAATAGATGGAATGAGACCAAGAATGCTCCCTTTTTGAGATGAGTGTGCTGCCCTAATTTGAAACCAAAATTCGATTTTTTCTTTCCAATTCCTGTTCGATATAAATGGCATACCCATTAAAACATCAATGCGAGGCCAAATTTCATTAGCTACTCTGCCCGTAGCTAAAACATGATCCTGACTTTCCATATGGCCCCTTTCACAACAAGAACATTTAGAGACCAATGGAATGCCCACTTTACGAATAAGCTCATCAACACTTAAACAAGAATTTAGTGCCTTCCACATAACAATCGAGTATTTTTTTGGTAAAACTCCATGCCAAATCCACTCCGACCAATTTGGTTTTGGAGTTGTAACTCGGATACAATCCCAAGCCGATTTTGAGGAAAATTCACCATTCAAACTAGGAGTCCAAACAAGTAAATTAGCCCCCTGTTTTGCCGAACCCAGAGAATTTACAATATCCTTAATCTTGTTATCTCCAACCATTTGCTTTATTAAATCAACATCCCACCCTGATTCAATTTTAGAAGGGCAAAATTGGAACACAAACTTAAAAATATTTGAAAGTCAAAATAATCATTGTATTTCTTAAACTGGGTCTTTAGTCAATGTAAGCACATAAATTGAGACGGAGGGAGTAATAAGTTAAAGTATATCTTAAAAGGAAAAATTATTTTAAAGGTCCTCAAGATTCAACTGTAAATTATGAAATTTAAAGCCTTAGTTTTTTAGTGGAAAAAATATGTAGGGTTTGATTTTTATTTTTTTTTTCATTGTACTAACAAATAAGTAGAAGAAATAGGAAAAGGAAAAAATATTTGAAAGTTCCTTAAGATCGAGCGGTAAATCATGAAATTTAAAGCATTTGATTTTTTAGGGGAAAATAATGTAGGTTTTGATTTTTATTTTATTTTATTTTTCCACATTGCACGAACAAATAAAGAGAAGCAGTAGAAGAATGAAAAATTATTTGAAAGTTTCTCAAGATTCAGCGGTAAATCATGAAATTTAAAGCATTGGATTTTATACTATGAGATTTATAAGATTACTTAATTTAAAAGAATCTAATGGTATACAACCTAATGATTGACTTGGACCTAACAATACAAAAATCTTATCTCAAGGACTTATAGGTATACGAACCGGAGGGAAAAGAACAAAAAAAAAAAAAGTTAGGTTAGCATGGCTCACCTTTATTTGAAAATTAGTACAATTATTATTACTTACTAATAGTAGGCAGTAGGCTACTATGACAACGTACCACTGATTATTTGCAACCACTGGTTATTTGTGGGGCCTGGTTTTGCTGCTGATCATGTATGGTGAGATTTTTTTTTTTTTTTATTTGGTCTTTTGGCTAATGTAAATCAGGTATTTTGAAAAATCGACCGTTGGATTGAATATTATTCCTATGTTCTACAGGCATGCCAAAAATCACAGTGATCTGACGGTCGATTTAAAAGATATAGACTGTAAAAAATTTTACAAACATGTGTACAGTATACAAACTGTTAAAATTTTTCACAGTCTGTATCTCACAAATCGACCGTCAAATCACTGTAAATTTTTGGCATACTTGTAGTACATAAGAATAATATTCAATCCAATGATCAGTTTTTCAAAACACCTGATTTACATTGGTTAAAAGGTCAAATAAAACAAAAATCCACAGCATACATGATCCGCAGCCAAACCAAAGTCTTATTTGTGGGTATAGAGTGCACGGATATCACAATCACCGTACCCCACGCATAACACGCATGATTCGGTGTCACTATTTTAAAAAAAAATAATTCATACTATTTTTTCCTTGAAAACTTTTGTCGATATATATTAATTAGGCCAGCATGTAGCTCAAGGACCATAATATATCATATGCAACTTTACAAACCAAAAATATATGTTCTCTACCATGCATTGTGATGTTCCACGTGATTATGGTGGAACATCACAATGTTAATGTTCTCTACCACTGGTTATTTGTGGGTATAGAGTGCACAGATATCGCAATCACCGTACCCCACGCGTAACAAGCATAATCCGGTGTCACTATTTTTTTAAAAAATAATTCATACTATTTTATCCTTGGAAACTTTTGTCGAAATTAGGCCAGCATGTAGCCCAAGCAACATAATATATCATATATATGCAACTTTACAAACCAAAAATATATGTACTCTACCATGCATTGTGATGTTCCACGTGATTATTGTGTGTTACGTTACCTCTGGATCATAGAAATTTCACAAAAATAAAATTAATAAATGACGGTTTCAAATATTCCATATATGGCCAATAGACTAACCACCCTACTAGTGGGTTGTTGGATAGAGAGACAGAGAGAGAGAGAGAGAGAGAGAGAGGCGCATAAATTTATTATATTTTTTAAGCAGGGCTCTTGTCGGCACGCTCTAGACATAAGTTATTATTATTATTTATTATATGTGACAATCATTAACATTTTTTTTTATAAGATATTAACATTCTTTTAAAAATATTAAATGACGATTTGGCGAGCAAGCATCCATCGCCATATATGGCGAGGCATGTAGCGAGCCATGTAAAATGGCGAGGCATGTGGCGAGCCGGTTGGAGCTGGAGAAAAGCAACATCCCTCGCCAACATAGAGAAGGAGCACTTATGGCGAGGCCGTTGGAGATGGTCTAAGATCCTATTGAAAGACCTCAACTTTATGAGCATGGTCCTTAACCACATACTTGAATTTATTTCTTGGTGGGTTTCGAGAACCATTAACTTAATCACCTTATTAGTGGGTGGTTATATAACTTAATATGTGATAGTTGTACACATTGGAAAATGGGGACAAAATTCAAATTTTAGGCTTGACTCATTAGTGATTGAGGCTTTTCAAAATGAGAAGAAAAGAAATTAATTAAGGATATTTGGTGGAGACTAGGTTGTCTCATCGATGGAAATGAAGCAGTCAAAGTAACGCAAATTTCTTGCACGTAATGAAGAGGAAAAGATTGTGGATAATGACAAAGAAGAGCAGGTAGAGCTCAAGCAAAAGGGATGGAACCAATGAAGATTTCGATAATTGAGGCTCCAATTAATTAAGACTCATGTCAATGAGACCCTTATTAATGACAAATACCCGTATTAATTGAATTGTCAAGGATTTAACAAGTCCATACTGTTTATTGCTTCCAACTTGCCAATTGGGCCTCTATATATATATATAGAGAGAGAGAGGTGCTATGGTCAGGTGCACCTGATGCATCTTGCAGTGTTCTCTTGTAGAGCCACTTGCAATGTAAATTTTGAAAAATTGACCATTGGATTAGATACCCCTATTATGTATGTCATGCCTGCCAAAAAGCACAATGATCCAACGGTTAGTTTATGAGAAAACTGACTGCTAAAAAATAATAACATTTTATAGAACAAAAAA
This sequence comes from Hamamelis virginiana, assembly GCA_017140935.1. Lineage (NCBI taxonomy): Eukaryota > Viridiplantae > Streptophyta > Magnoliopsida > Saxifragales > Hamamelidaceae > Hamamelis > Hamamelis virginiana. The sequence goes on from JAESVK010001014.1 coordinate 2,276,940, forward strand.
GTCATAATTTTTTAAAGTTACATTTTCCAAAAACCAACCGTTGGATTACTGTGATTTTTGACAGACATGAAATACATGATATGAGTATCTAATTCGGTCAACGGCCAATTTTTCAAAATTTTCATTTCAAATGGCTCTACAAGAAGGCACCTGATGCAAGAAGCATCAGATGCACCTGATATTAGAAGTTATATATATATATATATATATATATATATATATATATATATATATATATATATATATATATATATATATATAGAGAGAGAGAGAGAGAGAGAGAGAGAGATAGAGAGAGAGTAATGATCTAGTCAGCTAATGCGAACTTAGATCTAAGCATTTATGGATATTGGATCATCTTATTACTTGAAAAAGTCATAATTCATAAAATGATCCAACGGCTATAAGTCTTAACTGACTTAAATCTAAATCAGCATTAGCTGGCTAGATCATTTCACTATTATATATATGCATAATAACAATGATATATTGGATGCAACTTGGTAGCCCAACTAGTAAACCATTACATCAGCAGTTAACGCATTTTGCATTCCATTATTTATTATCAAACTTATACTAATTTCTCTACTTTGCATCGGCCCATAATCAACTACTTATAGAACCCATTAACTAGGTAAACCGACCCATAAATGCAGTTCTAAAATCTGAAGTTCTATTTGACAAACATGAAAAATAACAATACAACTAAGATAAAATATTTAAAGTTGTTTAAAATTTGTCATTTAGGAAAATATTTTGGAAAAATAAAATTATATAAAAACAACTTGAAATCAATAAATATAAATTCAATTAATTACAAAATTTTCATATTGCAAACTTGGACAAAACATTTTCAAAGAATATTGGCAAACTTAAATTATACAGTATCTGATTGCTTAAGAAATTGAATTCAATAGAGAAATAATAAGATTATATGATAAATTTTTATTTAATATATAATATTTTATTGTGATCAGTAGAATTTTATGGGATTATATTTATAAGAGAATTTTAATTTAATTTAAAAGACTTTATTATAATTTATAAAATTTTATGAGACTGTATCAATATTTAAGAATGAAATTGAGTTTCAAATAGTTTTAATTAAATCTGTCAAGGCAGCTCAAATAATCATTTAGAATCGCCCTTTAGAAATAGAGATTTTGGAATTGGACCTCAATGAAATGACTGTATTATGAACGGAATTTGTGGATGATTCCATCCGGGCAAGCGAAAGCGGAGTTTAACATATAAAAATCTATAAAGCTAGTTCAATTAAAAAAAGAAAAAATGAAAGAAATTATATACAGTGTGAGTATGAGTTTGAATTTGCTGTTGATTTGACAGGTGATCAACACATGTTGATTATTGTTGGATGACCGACACGTTTGTAAAAAATGAGATCCAATGGCTCACATAAGAAATGTTCAAATTTGGTATGTTTTGGATCACTTGTCAGATCCGTGAATTTTTTTGTGTGAGTTATTGAATTTCCTTTTTTTGTATACGGTGTCGGCGATCCAATAATGATTAACAAGTATTAAAGAAAATTATTATAAATTCATGAAAAAGGCCAAATTGAAGTTAAAAGAAAATTATCATAAATATTTGATGACACCTTCGATCTTGACAGATTGCTTTTTTCAAAATTATCATAAACACGTGTTCCCATCTTTGACCATCATGCTTACCAAACTGAATAAAAGTTTTAATTTATCTTTTTTTTTTTTTTTCCATATAATACAATAAAAATAAAAGTAAAATATTTTTGTTTTGAATTATTTTGCACAAAATTAGGTGGCATACTCACAGAGCATACTTTATTGGAAAATTAAAAATATTTTACCAAGTAAATTTTTATGTATAAATACAGTAATTGGAGCAGGTGAATTTCAAGGTGGTTATCTAATTAGGACATAAATATCTAAAATTACTTTCGGAGAACTATTTTTTTACATATTTCTTTAAAGTTATTTTTCAAATTATTATTATTATTATTATTTTTTGCCAAATAATGAGATGTCCAAGCTATCAGAGTTTGATTAATCATTGCTTTGCATACGAGACTACTGTTCTATGAGATCGTACAATGTCCGGACTATTAGTTCTAACTGGTGGCTAGTCAAGAGAGTTTAGCTGATTTCTAACCCAAGATGTTCATTCACATATCAAGATTTTCATATTAAAACTGATTGTGACAAAAATTTTGCCACAAGCACTTGGCCATGCAGTTCTTAAGTTCAAATGGTTCTAACATAAAATGGAACTGACTAAGAAACTAGATGATCGATTTACTGGTCCGACCAATTGGTTCAATCCGATTCTAATGACCATGATTTGGAATATGTGGCGAATTTGACTAAGAAAGGATAAAAATATAAGAAACTTTTAAAAGGTTAATTGTAGATTTTTTATTCTACTGTTTATTTTTTTCTTCTATTTTTTGAATAAAATAAAATTTTACTGTATAATTAATATAAAATAAAGGTTTATACAGAGAGAGGATAGGTTATCCAATAATATATATAGATAGGAGTATAGGACCACCAACTTCATAAAAAAACATTTTAAAATGACTGTTCATTTGTTCAAGCATCAATCCATTGACTTGGACCTGTGGCTTGATGCCTTTGGTCTCTTCTCACTTCCACGATACTTCCACGTACGTACGTTGGATCTATCCATCTCTCCATAAAAAATAATAAAAATAATAATAATAATAAAAAACTCTGAAAATTCTCTTATTATATTTAATAACACCTCTCAAAAGTCTAAAAATATTCGTGTATATAATAAGGCAGCCGGAATATAAGGATAATGGCGTGGTTGGTAACTTCTTAATTGTCAGATTGCATCCCTTAGGAGGTCCAAAAGTTGGTGATGTAGCAGTGAGGCAAAAGGTTAGAGCTGCAGGTTTGATTACGTAATTTTCTTGACCGAATATTGGGGGTTTCAAAAATATATTGATGTTTGCATTAAATAACTAAAATTTTGCACCAATTCAACTCCCTTCAAATATCGCGTATGCATTCATGCCATTTATTATGTTACTTCCAATCTTTTGTACATATGTGCTCCAATATAAATTCTATATTTTGGTATTTTTAACTTTATTAAAGGAAAGTATATATATAAATATATTATGGTACAAATACAATTTGTCATTTGAGATGTTAAATTTGACGGTTTTATGAACCATTATCAAAATTTGGTACCCCAAATGATATACCATTGAAGTAACCTATTTGGGTGCCAATGCCAATTAATTATAGAAATGACGGCTCAAATAACATATCATTAGAGATGCTCTTTGCGTGCTATTTTAATATATCAATACAATAAAATAAAATAATTGAAAAAATTCAAATTTGTTAAGGACTTGTTTGCATTAATTTTTCTTAAAGTCACTTTTGTAGTACAAAATTTCACTTGATCTAAAAATTGGGTAATAATCACTTTTAGAGTTCTAGACGACTTGAAAATGGGCAATAAAATGGTTGGTGAAATTTTCATACTAAAAGTTATTGTGGCAAAAATTAGAGAATCCCAACATTTGTCACAATTATGTTGAATATTAGAGTTTTAATATGTGCACCATGATTTAAATATAATTATATAGAGATAAATGAAGAGATAATTTTTTGAAAGTGATTAAAAAAAAAAAAAAAAGGACAACTAACACAAACGAATCCCAAGTGATCGAACATGAATTGGTACAAAAATTGATTACAAATTAAATATTTTGTGCAAAGAGAAAACTCTTTGAAAATTTCTATGAAAAATAAAAATATGGAACTCAAATTTATCAAGTGACCATATCAAATGGGTTGGTATAAAAATGACTGCAAATTGTATAGTTTGTGTGTATATATATATGAGTGGAGATCTTCTGTCTCCTCTTATAAAAGTCCACCTTAAAAATTTCACATTTTAAATATTTATATTTAAAATTTTAAGGTGGACTTTTATGAAAGAAGACATGAAAATGATACATACAAATGGAACAAAATATCTGCACTCGTGTTGAAAAGTTTTTTGAAAAATTTAAAAAACATGAGATGTTTTTATCAAAAGGTAGTCCTGGAAAAGTTCAAAAAACATGGGATGTGGTTAAAGGGGCTGCACCACCCTACCAACCGACATTATAAATCAAAGGAAAAAAAAAATGCAAATCAAAGAAATTAGTAAGGAGGAAAAGAACACAATTGCATTCAAAAGTTGGCTATTTTAGACTAATCAACCCATGCCATGACGGTCCAAACTTGAAGATAGAATTCGAATCTGTACCACTTGATGAGTCCTACTCAAGAAGAGGATTACCTTCATTACTCTAGAGGATAACTACCTTCAATTAATGCAATTGAATTTAATTATGTACCACTTGATGATGAGTCCTAATCAAGAGGATAACTACCTTCAATTAATGTAATTGAATGATTTAAATCATTTGAATTTGTTTTCCCTCCATTTAATTTTGTCTAAAGAACTTAAAAAATTGATGAAAATTAAGCTTTTAATAGTGATGAAAATTATTCTAGAATCTAAGGTACACTACCTTCCATAAAAATAGTCTACATAGAGCTTATATAAGTAATTAAAGTAACATCAATTGATAAAGTAAGTAAAGGTCGGTTCAAATAAGTTACCAACAGCATTGATAATTACTTTTAAAAATCGAGATAGCAATAATGCAAATTAATTACTAGCTAGTTGTTATTTTTAAAAATTATGATAATAAGAAAATCCCGTTTCCTCAACTTTAATAGTTTTAATATTAGAAATTTTACTTTTTTGGGTTTATTTAAAAAAATAAAAAATGATAACTTATCCAGACGAATCCTAAAAGATTTCTAATTGAATCCACCAACCTTTATGAGTGCGTTTTGGTTATATTTGATCAACTCCCAACTACCAAGAAAACCCTAATGGGGATTGGGGAGGAAGAAGTAATTAATTGGTTAGGTTTATCACATAATTAAGTACATTAGTGCCCATTTGTTTAAAGCTAGTACATGAAGAAATTGTATATAGTCTAGAGTGTAGTAGCATGTTTCAGTAAATTAAAGCAAATTAAAATGAGGTTAAGTGCTTGGGCTAACCACTCTTGAACGTACAGTTCTTATATATATAATTACCTATTATCATTAAACATGTCTTCTGCTAATTAATCACGTACCCATAATCCATTATTGTTTTGGTTGCAACTGCATGTACGTGGTTGTGGAAAGCCAATAGAACAGGTGCATGGAATTTCATAGTCAACAGAGTGACACATTTTAAAAATAAATAAATAAAAAGGAGGACACATTTCAAGCTAGGCTGCTTAACAACTCTTTCCACCTAACCAGCAAAAAAAAATATCTGTAATGATTACAAAAGGGTAGCCGAACAAATTGTTCAATTTTAAAAACAATATATAATTAAATAAGTTGAGTCGATTATAATAATAAGAATAAATTAAGTTATGTTCCTGCGACCACTTCCTTATATGAGGACTTGATCTTTTAGCCAATGTAAAATGAATATTTTGAAAAACTGACCGTTGGATTTACTATTCTTCTTATGTATAATAGGCATGCCAAAAATTACAGTAATCGGACCACTGATTTCTTAAATACAAACTGTGAAAAATTAAATTTCTATATAATGCTTAACAGTCTATATTTAAGAAATCAGTGGTCCGATCACTATAATTTCTGGCATGTCTATCATACATAAGAAGAATATTAAATCCAACGGTCAGTTTTTCAAAATACTCATTTTACATTGGCTAAAATGCCAAGTCTACATATAAAAAAAATCCTCACATGAACGGGACTCAAATAAATTAAAGATATATTAATTAAGGTTATTAGATAAGCAGACCCTAGCTAGAATTATTTCTCTTGTCCACCAACTTTCACTTCTAGTACCCGCAGTCTCCAAAATTAATTGAGGCATATATGAAAGTAAAGTACGTAACACTTGCCAACTATATTTTATTTTCTCTGTCCTCAACCAATTTCCCTACATACATGCATATAGAAATTGTACAAGCTAGCCAAAAATATAATTAAAGAGGCAGTTTTTATTTTTGTTTTTGTTTTTTGTTTTTCTTGTTTTTTTTTGTTTTGTTTTTGTTTTTGTTTTTGGTAGAAGAAGAGTATATCATAATTAAAAACTTCTCTATCTAATTTTTTAAAAAATTCTTTTGTTGATGTTGAAAATTTTGGAGTACATTTTTGTCGGTATGATTCTTAACATAAGTGGTCATTTATTTTATTTTTGTCACATTTTTTAAATGATCCATACCCATCAAATTATCAAAATCAATTAATGAATTGTGAGTGGGTGGGTAAGGACTAAGGACTAAGGACTAAGGAAAGGTTCATATAGGAGGAAAATAATGGCCAAAATTTTTGTGCTAGGTAGCTTTGACTCTAGAGCGAAACTATATAGCTTTCAAATCAAACAAGAGAAAGAAAGGTCATGTAGCAGACGCAATCAGACAAAATACGAATCCTCGATGAAGCCATGCAGTCAAATGTTAATGCACATTCGTTGCATGTTGCATGTTGCAGCCACGGATTTTGAGACTAGAAAATGCCAAAAAAGACCTGACGAAAGTTTTGTACGTATAGAAAGAGTCAAGTGGTATAGTCGTTTCATAGGTAGCTACAAGGAGAATAATGATGTAATTAACTAACCCGATTTAGATATAAGTCAATTAAGTATTTATGGACATTGGATCATCTCATCACTTAAAATTGCATCCTTTCATGAGATGATCCAACGGTTATAAATCTTAGCTGACTAGATTATTTCAAGCTATAAGGATATGGATGCTTAACCTTATTTTTACTATTGTAATAAGGAATCCTAAATTTAACCAACAAGAAGGCAAAGAGATGAACTGTAAACTCAAAGATCTCGGATTTGAAATCAGCCAAACTTTTTTGGTCAACCAGTAAACAGGACTAATGGTTTAAGCATTATATTTTTCCACGGGACAATGACTTCAAGTGGAAAGCGATGATTAGTCGGACTCTGAGAACTAATAAGAAATCCTAAGGGGGCATTTGGTTGCCTGCAAAGAGCTATGTAATGTAATCTCAGATTACATTACATAACTTAAATCATGTTTGGCGCGTCATGGTGCTGATGTAATGCACTTTACGGGTGTAATCTATCATGAAGAAAGGTTGTAAAATGGATTGCGGTCTTCAACCAATGTATTCCGGGTAATGTAATGTAATCTACTTTATAGTCAATTAAATTACATGGCTATCCAAACACATTTCTGGGTAATGTAATGTTATTCTGGGTAATATAATGTAATCTACTTTATAGTCAATTAAATTACATGGCTATCCAAATACATTTCTCGGTAATGTAATGTAATCTGACTTCACATTCCCTATTTATCCAAACAAGTGGGATGTAATTTGGAATGTAATTTAAATTATCAATGTAATCAAATTACATTGTAATTTACTTTACAGTCAATTAAATTACATTACATTATAGGCAACCAAACGCCCCCTAAATTCATAATACATGTAGTAATTGCATGGTTAGAGAGAGAAATATCTACAAGGACGCAACAACCTATTCGGACCTTAAATGCGCCAGCCCTGATGCTCTTTCCCATTGTGAACCTTATCTAGTGGGCCGCCGGCCTCATAGAAATCCATCATCATAGTCCAAATTGCAAAAGTGCATTGCTTTGTCTTAAATTAAACATACTAATGTGAGATACCATTAGTTAAATATAATACAATGCAATGGAAAATGGTTGATGTTGTTTAAAAGATTCATCATTCATGCAAATAAGAATCCCTTTGATCTGATGACTGAGGGTCCGTTTGCATCGGCTTTTTCAAAATAATTTTTAAAGCTTAAAATTTCACTTGATTTAAAGAAATTGGGTGACAATCACTTTTGGGTGATTTGAAGGGTGATAGGATGGATAGTAAAATTCTCACGCTGGAAGTGATTGTTGCAAAAGTTATTGTTACAAGCACTTCTAGTATGAAAATTTTAATATGTAAAAATATAATTTGAACATCACTTTAAAAAGATATTCGTAGAAATAGTTCTTTAAAAGTGATTTTAGAAAAAATTGGAACAAACCAGCCCTAAGATTGTTTCCCAAGAAAAAACTTTAGCTTTGTTCAAAATCGGCAGATATGGACATCAAGTAAGGGTTTAGTATTCCCTCATGGGTTCAGAGGGATATATTGTTGTGTGTAATGGACTTTCATAGGTCCAGGCCCAATAAATCAAGAGTTTATAAGGCTCATGAGAGAAGAAGCCTTCTCTCTCCCCTATATTTTTCTTGAAGAAAATTAGAAGAGAGAGAGAGAGGGAGGGAGGGAGGGTACAAGTTGTTTGTAATTTTTCCTCTTAATTAGAGGGTTTTTCACATGAAACACAATGTGCTTATACTTGTGCTTTCTATGTGTTTAATATATTGGATCTTACACTTCTTGCTTTAATAACTTCCTTAAGCATTTGTGTTGCTTTCGTTCATTAATCACAAGTAAACTTGTTTGACTTAAGTGGGCTTGGGGCCCAACACAATTTAGCCGTCGCCCGGCAAATACACACTCAAGATTTTGTAGTTGCAATATTGTAAGCATTTGCTATAAGATCATTTCTCTCTCTCTCTCTCTCTATATATATAGTCTATATATATATGATTCCAATTATAATCATCCATTTGGCTTTCGAATTTGAGATCGAACTCAAGAAAATTATTCAATCAAACAAAGGTCAAGTTTCTCAGTCTCACTTCTTTTACATTTTTTTTTTTTTTAACAATGACTGAGCATTGAAACTGTGATCTAGCTTAATCCTACCACATTTCTATGTAATTTCTCACTATTCGTGGGCTAGCCCAAGCAGCTTTGCTTTACTTTCTTATTTTCAACAAAAATGAAATCAATCTCTCGGTGGGTATGTTCTTTTCAACTCTAAATTGAGTGGGCTCTCTTTAGTCGGTTCTCTTGTTGATTGAACCAGCCCAATTAGGGTTTATTTTTTTGCACCGACTTCCTGGCAGTCGTAGTGATGTGCATGTAACTAAAATAAGCTTACAATAAAAGGAGAAAATTGTCCAAAATTTATTAAATTTAGAGCTTTCTACCATTAGTTTCAATTTTATATCATGAGTTCTGTGAGATTTTCAAACTTCTTTGGTCTATTTGTTATGTTAAAAACACCCTCGGACCTAGTATAAAATGGTTATGATAGAGTCATATAGATATATAACCCTCCAAAAAATAATCATACAAATCAGAGTAGTACACATGATATATATATATTATAATGGAGCAGGTTCCCCTTACATCCAGGGCCGGCCCTTGGCTTTTGCAGCCTAAAACATTTACTTGAGGCCTCTAATCCAAGAGGGGCCCAAATTTTTTTGAGGTCCTTAGCCAGTTAGCCCTATACAGTATACTGGTAGTCCAATAGCCATTCTCCACTCTAAATCAAATCTTCCAATTTCCAAATACAGCCCATTCGATCTCCCTAGCCCTAAGCTGAACTGCTGAAGCACAGTAGCAGACCATCGAAGGTACTAGTAGTCATTCTCACTCTAACACTCTAAGGCGGAAGGCAGAAGGCGGAAGGCGGAAGCAGCTTGTAGCCCATTTGATCTTCTCATCTTCTTTTTTTTGGTAAACTTCGATATTCTCATCTTTCAAATCAAATCTTTCTCTCTCTTTCTCTCTCTCTCTCTCTCTCCCTAGCCCTAAGCTGAAGCACAGAAGTCAACTGTACAAGTATCATTATGCAACACACCACATTTACAATAAGTATAACACTCTTTCTCCATTTGCCGATGAGTATTACAATTTTGTCAATTTATTCAACTTCATTTCCATGATTTATGTTGTGACAAGTCAAATTGAACATTTTTGTGCATTATGGGTGTGTATTTATACTTTTTGCCTTTCTTGATTAATAACCTAACTAGCCGAGGGTATTATATTTCTTTTCAAACATTTTCTTTCAATTTAGAAAATGTTGCACTGTTATTTTAATGGGGTCAACTTTTTTGTCTGATGGCTAAGCAGTGATTATTGAAAATGCTGACTGTGAAGAGAATGTTTAAGGAGTGGGTTTAGGCTCTGTCATTTTCAACGTATGCTCTGTTTCTTTTGGCTTAAACAATTTTATATGGAAAAGCCATTCTGGGTAAAATTTTGAAGGATTTTAATTTACTCATAGTTTTTTATTGTTTGGGTGGAAAAGTAAAAAAATTGCTCCAATTACTAGAAGTAATAATTGGGATGGTGTTGCAAATAATTCTGGCATCTTTGGAAAAAACAGTAATGCTATATCGTATGGACACGACTTTGACACTTACAATATATTTATGCCAACACATAAAATTTCTATAAATAGGTCGTATACTCATTACAGTATGTTTTTTTTTTTTGTTTATTTCCTATATATTTGAATTATATTCATTTTAATATATTAAGTATTTTGGTATTTGTTTGATATATGTGTATTAGTGAATGGTGATAGGAGGTTCTGGGTGAACCAAATGAAAACCCTTTTGTGAATTGCTTGTTGTAGTATGGTTGTAGGTTTTAGCCTAAGAGAAACTAAAGTGTGCAATTTTTATTTTTATTTTTATATGTCAATATGTAGAAGGGCCTCATTCTAGGAACTCTCTTAGGGCCATCCAAATCCCAGGGCCAGCCCTGCTTGCATCTTGTGTTACATCTATATGTACACTTCGTTTTCAAAATATCAATGTGGGTGGAATATTTTAAGAAACCGACTGTTGGATAAGATTCATTTCTCATGTATGTCATTTATGCCAAAAATCACAGTGATCGAACCCGTGATATGTTCTTTTAATTCTTAGTTTGGACAAAAATCTGCCCCGGTGGCTTATTTTACATTCTTAGTTTTGACAAAAATGAAATCAACCTCTTGTTAATATGTTCTTTTCACCTCTAAAATCGGTGGGCCGCAATCATGCAGGTGCACAAACAGTTGTACTGTGGAATTGTGGGCTCTTAGAGATGGCCTTTTATGATGCTTTTCGGATGGGGTTTGAATTTTGGGACATTGATATTGACGCCCAAGCTATTATTGCCCTCATTAAGGGGCAAATTTCTGATGCTCATCATCTTAATCCGACTGTTAAGTGGCTTATGGCGAAGTTCAAGGATGTGCACATGAACCATATATGTTTATCGAGAGGCTAATAAATGTGCTGATACGTTTGCTGCAATGCTGAAGGATGTAATTTATTTAGCCTTCTATAGAAAATAAAACATAAACATAAGTTCATTTTTTTAATTCAACTATATAAGATGGTTTATATAAAAATTAAAAAATAGGGCCTGTTTGGGAACTTTGAAAATTGGGTCTGGCCAGTTTTGACCTCTTTCTATTTTATGGTTTTTAGTTAAATCAGCTTACAATTGGTTTGAAAAAAACTGTGTTTATGCTTTATTTTCTGGACAGGATTGAACTCATCTACAGAAAAAATGTATTTGTCAAACAGTACTAAAGAAAAACCAAACAGGCTTATTCTCAACTGGCCAGGTTCTTAAGTTTGCCAAAGACACTCGAAGAGATTGATCAAGTTTTTATTGTTTCCAAATAGGGCCACTTTTCATCTCTAAAGTGGGTGGGCTGTTCTTATCTGCTTGGCCCATTCATTGATCCGGCCCCATTCTTTCCGAGTCCTAAATATAAATTAGGCTTCTATAAACCCAAAGGAGATAATCAGCGATATACTTGGCCAATTAGGGTTTTCTGCGCTCACCTCCTCGCCGTCCTGTTCTCTCCGACAGAAGAAGAAGAAGTAAGAGGAAGCGCAAGAGAAGTTGCGGAGATGAAGACAATACTGTCGTCGGAAACAATGGACATTCCCGATGGAGTGAAGATCAAGATCAAGGCTAAAATAATCGAAGTGGAAGGCCCCCGCGGAAAGCTCACTCGCAACTTCAAGCACTTGAATCTCGATTTTCAGCTCATTAAGGACGAATCTGGAAAGCAGAAGCTGAAGATCGATGCTTGGTTCGGCTCTCGCAAGACCACCGCCGCTATACGCACGGCGCTCAGCCACGTCGAGAATCTCATCACTGGTGTCACGAAAGGTTATCGCTACAAGATGCGATTTGTCTATGCTCACTTTCCGATTAATGCTTCCATTACGAACGCAAACAAGTCCATCGAGATCCGTAACTTTCTCGGTGAAAAGAAGGTATATATTCTTCTTTGTATATTTTAATATACATTTACCTTGTTCTTCGTGTTTTGATTACTGTTCTCTATGTTCATTTCCTATTGTGAAGTTAATTCATTTCCTATTGTGAAGTTAATTAGATGTTTGGTCCACAGATTATTAATTTCATTACGATATATTTGATAGCTGCTTATTGTATTGGAAAACTTACATAGAACATGAGGTTTTTATATTTGAATAGTAATCTACATTTACCTAGTTCTTTGGCAATTTGATGGCTGTTTACTATGGTTCATTTCTCTCGTGAAATCAATTTGATGTTTGATCCACTGATTTTTGATTTCATTTCGATATACTATTATTTGATAGTTTCAAATAGGTATTACTTGGCTTTTTTGCGAGTTCATCTTTATTTGTTTCTTTATGTACATGGAACTGGAGGTTTATTTTTTTCATCAAGTCACGGGATTTTTTTTTTTTGTCTTTCAAAATTTTTTTTTTTTGGTCAAATCTTGTAGTAGCCAATAGGTGGTAAAGATCAATGCGTGGCACACTATGACTGCTATCTAAATTTGTCTAGAATAGCTGCGGCTATGTTGATGACAAAGGTCGTCATTGATGAAAAAATAAAATTAAAGTGGACGATGAGTTTGTCCTGTGCAATGGTTAACCAATAAATGTTACAGTTATCTAGCTTCCTATGTGGAAGTCACAACTTTCTTGAAATTTTTGCAATTGTTTTTATCAGCCATTCACTTGCTGAATATAAGGATTATCCAGAGGCAAGGAAAATTTTATGTGGATGTTTATATTGGATTTATACCACAAATCTGGTTTCAAAATTTTAATTGAGCTTGAAAATATTCTTTGCTTGTATGTCCATTTAGATTGATGGAGCTAATGGCTATGAATTCTTGATTAACATATTCTGTTATTTTATATTCTCAGCCTTGTCATCTTATGCTTATGCATCAGTTTGGTTTATTTTTTCTTTTTTTTTTTTTACTTAGTTGTGGGTAGTAGAAGGGTTACCATTCTAGATGTATTCTGTTAGTGTCTTAGTTTACTCAATAGGATAGGGCTATGCCTCATAAAAGATGTTAATCCATTGTCATTGTTTGCCTTATTGGTTGCAGTTTCTCAAAGATTAGGATACATAGATATGAACTTAGCAACTAAATTGAACTTATTACTATTGGACGTAATTATGTGCTTTTGTCGGTTACATCAGGTTAGAAAAGTGGATATGCTTGAAGGAGTTTCCATTCTCCGGTCTGAAAAGGTCAAAGATGAGCTAGTATTGGATGGCAGTGATATTGAACTTGTTTCCCGCTCTGCTGCCCTGATCAACCAGGTTCCACCTCTCCCTCTCTCTCTCTATATATATATCTGTGTGTGTGTGTGTGTGTGTGTGTGTGTATGTGTGAGCGTATACACAACTTACATACGCACACAAGGACGCACATATTTGTGTATTCTCATGTATCTTGCACAGTTTTGATGCGCATTGCTTGACTTGCATTTGATACGGTTTTCATCGATCTGTTTTTGTTTGGACAGAAATGTCATGTCAAGAACAAGGACATCTGGAAGTTCCTTGATGGTATTTATGTCAGCGAAAAGGGAACAATGGCTGAGGAAGAGTGATTAATTTTGGTTTATGTGAGGGGTTTATTTTCATATGTTATTGGCTAGCTATTTTCTCTTTTCCCCCAAGTTTTGTAGACGATCTTTATAAGACCGTTTGGATTCTGGTTTTACAATTTTGTGTTATGGAAATTACCACACATTCAAAGTAAATGTATTTAGCAGAATTGTATTTAGCAGAATCAGCTAATTTGCTGATAGAAGTGGGTTGATTTTCATCTGTTTTCTTTGCACGCATTAGCTTTTCAGTTTATATATTAGCTGATTCTGCTAAATACAATGCTCTGTTCAAGTGACTGCTTGACATTTATTTAAAGTGGTGTTGGTATGCATCCTGAACTGAGAAATGAAATGCCAAGCGCCTTGTACAAAGTCTTGTCATTTCCTCCGAGAGGAAGTTGTAGTTGCTGATCAATTTATAAATGGAATGTCTTGGTGTCTTGGTGCACAAAGTCTTCATTGCTTCTTCATGTCTTGGTGTATAGATGGAAATACTTGCTGAAATTTACTAAAACTGCTACTTGACATTAAAATAAATAATATGAGGAAGTTTAGATGGTGTCATGGTCAGGCAGGCGCATAGATTGTGCATCCAAATAACCATCACACCTTGTATTTCACCAAGTTGCTGAATTTAACAATCAATAAACCCTTTTCCTCATCCATTATCTGGGACAGTTACAGAGTCAAAAGGTGTCAGTAGCTAGTATTGTCAGTAGCTCACCAGGATACCTGTATGTCTCTATAGAGTAGTAAAAATTTAAAAAGAGGAATGGGCATACAAATTTGTACACGCAACAAAGTATACTATCAATCATCTTTGATCAATAAACAGTTGGTTAAAGAAATTATAACTCTTTATTAAACATTTCCACATGAAGCCAGTACACATCAATGGCCAGCAAGCATCATATTTCCTCTAATACAAAATTTACAATACCCATTAAGAGATACAACTGGTCTATGAGGCAAAAGACCA
>JAESVK010001014.1:2361764-2399972 GCA_017140935.1 Hamamelis virginiana
CCTATCTTTTTAAAATACTACCACCTATAAGCGCCTTCCAAATTGGAGACACAGCATAGATATGTTATGGGATCGTTTGGATGAACTGACTATACAACCAAGAATTAAACCAATTTAATTGATTCTCTATTCTTTAATTTAGTCTTTTTCCTTTTTAAATTTTAGAAATTGGATTGTGTCATTTTCTGTGTATAATTAAAAATGTTTATAATAAAAAAATATTATAGAGTATTTAAATAATAAAATAAAAATTCATCAGAATCATCTTTTTATATTTTATATTTTTTCCTATGGAAATAATTCACGCCTCACAAATCCCAACCAATCACACCCCAACAACCACCACCACTAAGGTGTAGGAGCGTGACATGGAATTTAAAGCACTTGCCAACTAAACTAGAATTCAAGTATTAATTAAAAGAAAAAATTAGGGAAAATCGGACAAATGTCCTATTTTAGAAGCTTTTTATGTTTAAAGTCCTCGCCAAAGATTTTTTATGCCAAAATTCCTTTTGACATGAATTTGACAAAAATACCCCCCTTCCCTACAACCTTGAACGTCACCTCCATCCTCAACTCAGGATTTCACTACGCCGAATACTGGATTTCACTATGCTGGAAACCCGTTTTACTGCGCCGGACACCGGATTTCACTACTCCAGAAACCCGTTTCACTATGCCGGATATGCATTTCACTATGTCGGAAAACGCATTTTTGGCATTTCACTACGCCGAAAATGCATGTCACTACGCCGGAATCTTGAGTTTAACTAAGCCGGAATTCGATTTCACTAAACCCAAAAAAACCAATATATATATATATATATATATCTTTTTTTTTTTTTTTTAAATTTTATAATAAACAAAAAAAAAAAAAAATTTTTAAAAAAAAAAAAAAAAAAAAAAAAGCGCCTCCGTTTGACTGCTGAGAAAATAGTGGACATGAAAATGAGATTTAACTTTGAACATCATGTTTAAAATCAAAAAATTACCTCAACTAAACCAAATAGTGGAAATAGACTAGATTTGGTAATATCCCGGTCTAAAACAATGAAAAATATCAAATTCAAACTTTTAATTTCCTTGTAATTTCCTACATTTTCTCAGGAACCAAACAGAGTATAATTGGACATAGATTTACTCATACATCAAAATTCAAGAGAAAGAAACTGGTAATTTCCCTCCCATCTTTCGAACAGTTTCAGAAGAAGAATCACAGAGAATAAAAACAATAATTTTCGACTATTTCAAAAGAAATTGATCCTCTGTTTGGTTGCTGAGAAGACAGACAGAGGAAAATAAAATAAAATAAAATTCTCGGTCTAGGGATTTCGGTTTTTTGTTTCCAAAAGATACGTAAAACTAAACTCAACTAAGGCAAATAGTTGAAGCAAGCTCAACTGTGTGGATTTTCCGTTTCCTCATGTCTTTCATGAACAAAAATTTGAGATTTCATTTATTTTCCAACATTTTCACATCCAGCAAACACAGCCCAAGACAAGTTACCACAAACCAAAGAAAATTCATTAAAAACACAAAAGAATACATGTTTAGGTAGCCTCAAATTAAGCTTTTGACTTGCTGAAACACATGTCGTCAAGAGCCTCGCTTCGGCACCACCTACACTTGGAGTTCCGCGAGCACTGCAATCTCGATACCATCTCGCTGCAGTTGGAGATCTGATTGTTCATTTAAATAGCTAACAGACTTCAGAGGCTACCATGGCTGGTCAGTTGAAGGAAAAAAAAAAGAGGAGAAAAAGAGGAGGAGGGCCTCGGGAAAAAACATAGGAATCTAAGGCCAATCTTGTCGTAAATTAAATAGATTTTTAAAAATTAGGACTTTAGGTAATAAAATATCTTTAAATAGGACTTTAGGCATTAAAAATTCTAAATAAAGACTTTATACAAAAGAAGAGCCTAAAATAGAACTTTTGACCAAATTTCCCAAAAAATTATCCAAAAGTCTCTAAATTTGGAGCTTTATACTACCAAGTCCAATTTTATACCATGAGATCCTTCATATTTTCAAATTCTTTTATTTATTTATTATGTTAAAAAAAAAAATTTGGACTTAGTAGTATAAAAATACTCATTTGAGGGACTTATGGCTACGCAGCCCTTAAATATAATAGCTGAAAACTTACAAACTTGAAAACATCAATAACGGAGAGCTGACTATCTTTGAATCAAACTGGTACAATGTCAAAACTCAAGCTGCATTTCAAAGCAATTCGATCTCAGTTCTATTTACTAGTTTACAATATGATATCAACTGATATAAAGAGCTGGGCCAATTCTTAGAGAGCCAAAAATAATGTGGATTTTTAAGAGCGGCGCAGTGAAGCTGTCATTGCATAGGATTTTCAACTAGACCCTCATCTGAAGCTGATTCCGGCTTGGCTTCAACACGGAGTCTTTTATGGCATTCTTGTTGCTCAGCATTAATACTCTCAGTGGCTTTATGCTTTGATGGTGGTGGTGATGAATCGCTTTTAGATTCAGCCGGTTGGGGGGGCGTGGCACCAGCCGATGAAGGAGAGAGAGGCTGCATTTCAGAAACTGGCTGAGGGTTGGTCAGCACTGACAAGCTGCGAGGGGAAAGGAAAGCAACGCCAGCCTTCTGCTGTTCCTCCAAGATCTTTTGCAAGTACCTCGCGTGTTCCTCTATGCGTATCTGAAGGGCCCTTTGTACCTGCACAAATGAAACAGAATGGCCAGAAGAATTAAAATGAAACCATAGCCACTGAGTCTGCTTTTCTTTCCTTAAGAGGAACCAAAACAGTATCAAAAAGAAATGGAACAACTAAAATCAATCAGGAGTATGTAGATGACCACCGACTAACTAGAACTCAATATGCCGAGTGCTGACTAATTTTTTTAGGGGCACATTAAGAACATGAATGCTGAATATTAAGATGTACCTCAAGCTGCTCGTGTAGCTGTTTCTGGACATCTATTTGCATGCGCAGAGCCTCGGTGACTTTAAGGGTCCTATATTGATAAAGATAGAGATTAAGAACACTATATGTATTGAATGACACAAAAAAAATTAGAAAGTAAAAGAAAGAAATTAAATAAATGAAAAAAAATATATTGACCCTTTTTTCCGTTCATCATTCTCATTGCTACTTGAAGCTGGTTTCTTTTCATCAGAGCCAGAAGCCTTCTTATCTAAAGAACAAAAGGCAAAACATGTGTCAGAGATGCACAGGAACATTCAATTCCTATAATCAATTTTAAGGAGCATCAGACCATTCTACTTCAAATATAAAATAGAAAATTTTATTCAAAAAAGAAAAATACAGCACCAAAAATCCCAAGGAATAGGGAGATAATCAAAGAACCAACTAAGAATATCTCCAATAGCTTACAGTGTTTTGACGGCACAAGGTAGTAAATTATGCTTAATACATAGTACAACGGAAAAACAAACCAACCACCAGATGAAAGAAAAATGTACCGTGCACAAACATTGTTGCCGTTGTGTGGCATTCAAGATGTCATCCCTATTGGGAATGTATGACGATCGAATAATTTAGAAGGGTGAAAAACAGTTATGCCACTAGAGTAAACCATATAGTGACACTGAAATCCGTATCTATGACAATTATGCACTCTGTTGCCTCTGATTTTTGGTCAATAGACACATATATGCGTGTGCGCATGCGCGCGCGTCAGAGAGAGAGAGAGAGATTGTACAGTCCAAATGCATGGGCAGTGACACATCCACAACATCTCTACAGTTAGCTTCTTCCAAGTTCCCCACGGCATCATCTAGGTTCCTCATGAGCATCAAAGTATAATTATTGGCATAAACCAATACACTATTCTAAGTGTGACATCTACATGAATGCTATGAAATCAGCTATGAATTACGGATCATAAAGTCAAGCAATCAATCACTGAATGTTCATAAAATATAAGGAACGTGAAGATGTATATATGAGTGAAAAGGCCTGCGTAAGACTATCATACAAATCAGCATTATAAGGAAACCAAAACTTAGGCAAATAAATGAACAAGTAACTTATAGTTTGCAAAACCTCTTGATTGATTTGGGAAACATATTAGTAAAAAGAAATATAGGACATTCATAAAACAAGAGCAGCTAATATAAGAGTTTAAAAAGGAATCTGATGGTTAACCCAGCCAGTATGGTTCTAGATAAAGGAGCAAAAGGAATTTTTGGTTCGATGATTTGTACATCTGATGAATACTAGTTGCAGCATAAACAACAACAAAGTTCAGGCATATAAACTGCAACAGTGAAACAAAACTCAAGTTGCCAAAACTAAATAGTAGAGATGATAATATTAATAATCATGATGATCTTATTTATACAGTGATAAAAATAATGATGACCATAAGCATAAATGCATTTTATAATGTATTTCGGACCTTCTTTTCTCTCCGGCATATACTTGGCAAGTCGGTATTTCTGCAAAAGAAAGATACATAACATTGTAGATTCAAACTGAACAGCAGCTAATCCAATTTTAATGTTTAACTTATCAGATAAATTTAAAACAGTACCTGCAAGTGGCTTTTCACATGATAGATGGTCAAACCTTCCACGTTCATTTGCTTTAATACACCCTTTGGAGTTGCCTCTACATTTCAAAGTAATACAGGTAATCCTTTTGAAATAAAAACTTCTTATGATCTTTGTTCATGATCATCTTAATAATTTATGGATTTTCATATTAATACTACAGACTTAGATTGTCTTCCCAATTAACAAGTAAGAACTAAGCCCCACTCGCTAGTTTACTCACTTTCAGGCCCTTCAAGCTTGCTGACAGCCTCAACAAAACATTCATGGAGTTCAGGTGTCCATCTCATTCTGGGCTTATGTGCAGCAGCAGGCCCAGGAGAGGGTTGACTTGATAAAGCTTCAACAGGGAGTGCTGCAGGGTGATAATTCTGATTGCATGTCAATCCCATGGCTGGTTTTGTTGAAGCTTGGGGTGCTTCATATATTTCCTGAAAAGAAAATAAATAAATAAACATTGAATATCAGTAGTCACAGCACAGTAGTATCAGTCCCTCCTCAAGATCTTCTACTCAAGTTTGACCAAATAGAAAAATGATGAACATCTCATTCATCCCATTCTTCTGGATCATCACAAAAGTGTGTAGAAAGTCCCAGACAACTTAATTAATTAAATGATCAAGTAAATTTTGGTTCGTGGCACCATGACAATGCCATTCTTACAAAACATGGTACTCTGCAGTGGAAAATAAAATTTTAGGGCCCATTTGGATAAGCTAATACTTCCATTTTTTTTACTTCTAAAAGTAAAAAGACAAAACTTTTGAGTGTCCGAAATTTTGATAGGTACTTTCAAAGGTTGAGTTAGTAAGAAATTTTTGCTGCCCCAACTTTTAAAAGTAATTGTCAAAACTTTGCATTATTAAAAATTACCCAAAAATTTTAGTTTTTTACTTTTAAAAGCAAAAAAATGGAAGTAGTAGTTTATCCAAATGGGTCCTTCGTAACACATAATTTTCACTAGCACATTATTCTTTTTTAGAATGTAATTAAATGTTAACTGCAATATACTTACATCAAGCCTTTGATTTTCTCCATTGTCAGTTATAGCTATGTCAAGTTCTTCAGACAAAAACTGTAGATCCAATTGGTCTGTAAGTGACAAACCGTCACTTGGGCAACTTAAACCGTGAAAGCTACCATCAGAAGCATCTCCAGGAAAATTAAGAAAACCTTTCATAAGATCCTCCGAATGCTCCTCATCATATAGATTGCTTGAATCTTCACAAAAAAGCAATGGAGAATTTGTTGAATGAACAGCAGAAACGTTCTGGTTGTGCGTTGGAGGATGTGGAAGAAATGGCAGATTTCCAAGTTGCCGATGAGTTTCAGAACATGATGAAGATGACTGATATAAACTGGTACAGAACGCAGAAGAACGTGAAAATGTGCTCTTAGCGTATTGGGCAGGAGAACCATAAGACACAAGGCTGTTTGGTCCAGATTTTAAATGAAACTTCTGGGGTTGGACTTTAGATGCTCGCATAAGATTTGGGGAATCGAGTAATTCCGGTTGTACCAAAGGCAACGGAGGTGAAGATGGACATTCACTAGCCAATAAACTTTGACCTTCTGATTCAACACATAAGAAATTATGAAACGGGGATAAGGGTGTACAATTGGACTTTGTCACTCCTTTGGTGGACTCACTTTGTTTTACAGATATGACACTATGGCAACTCATGGTCTTTGATGGCAGCCCAATGGTTCATCCACCCAGTCAAATTCAAAGATATAATATTTCAAAGTTCTGTAAAAGACATTCTATGATAAGTGTGGGGATTTAAGGCTTTTCGAAGTTGAGGTAAGTCACAATAAGATACAGACGCATGAAAAAGAAACAAAATGCAATCAAGATCTGACTTTTGGTAAAGGAGAGAATCAATTAGTCTCCATGTCTATACAGGGATCCATATTGCTTCAACAATTCATCTGCGAAGTGAATTAGCACTCCAAGGACATTCTCCTATTTCAAGAATAGGAAACCCTCAACCAGGAATTTTGTTACTAGTAATAGTAGAGGAAAATGAACCAACAAATTATTTAACCAACTTAGACGCCAAAGGCTCAAAATCAAATCTAACCCATCATTGTATAGTTATAAGACATATATAGCAAATAGTCTTCTCTGGTACAGAACCTGAAAAACAAACCAGTTAAGTGATCAGCATTGCACAATGCTAAAACCAAGAAATAACATTAAACACAAAATCAATTTAGTCATTTAACTGACAACGCACAAGACAAGCTTGGAAAAACCCTTCAAGATACAGCTTAGTAATCATCTGATCAATAATGTCTAAGGGGATGAGCAAGCAATTGACAACAAAACAGATTCAGTAGAGCAGTGATAATTCACCTAAGCTACAAGTTCACAGCACCATTAGCACAGTTATTCTAGTCACAATGAGAATGATGGACAGAGAAAAGAGTCAATATTTTTATTCATTTATTTAATTTCTTTCTTTTTCTCCCTTATTTGTTATGTCATTCAATACATATATCTAAACAACAAATAGTACTTGAACTAGAAAATTACCACCAACAACTCTCGATTAGAACTTGTTATCCCTTGGGCAATCACTCTAAGAAGGTTTAGCACACTAGTGTCAGAAAAATCACACTCTATTCAACTTAAAACACCAACTTTGCACTCCACTAGCTTTGTCAAAAGCTTTCTTGGCCTAAACCCAAGAAATTTCAAAACAAGTGGAACCCAGTTGAAAGCAAAATCACCAAAATATATTCAAGTTGAAGTTATTTAAATCCCCAACAAAGCTAACAAAAACCAAAAAGAAGAAATGATGAGCTAAAACGATAAGAACTTGAAATCACTAAAGACCCATCATTTTTTCTTCCCACAACAGAAGATTTAGAACAAGCATACAAATTGTGTAAAAAACAAACAAAAAGGAAAACAATTCAGGAAGAAGCACATGAAGATAAAATTAACTTCTTCAAGCTGAGAAGAAACAGAGAAAACTATACCCATATAAAAAACAGAGGAAACAAAACCCTAGATTTTCTTTCTCCATCTTTCCAAATTGAAAAAAAAAAGAATCAGGGGAGAAGAGAAGCCATGAAAGGAGAAAAATAAAACCTGATAAATGAGAAACTTGACAGTCACCAAAGCTTCAATTTACAGACACTATTCGATAGCTTCAATGGCGGATGGATTAACATGAGATTACGTTTTCCATTTGTTTTTCTCTCTTACATTGAAGCGAACGTAATCATCACAATGATTACAAGATAGAGTTTATATATTTGGGTTTCGCCTAATTAAGCTCGCCCTTGGTTGGGGTTTGGCTGCGCAAATACAGTCGTTTCAAGTCAGCGTTATTATGAAGTTCTTCTATGGTCACGCGCTTCTACCTTGTGTTAAGTGCACGCTCCAATGGCAGGTGAATTAGCTACCCTGTCATTCACTCATTTGTCACAAGTGTCAAGTGGTGTATTGAACCGACAAAAAGTGTCTAGTGTTGTTTAATATTTTTGTATGCTGATGTCACCTGATTTTTCCACTTTGTCCTAATTGGCCATCCACGGCATACTTGCCAGCAAACAAAATTCTCTCTGTTTTTATTTTTTTATTTTTATTTTTTTGGGTTTTAGGCCATGATGATTGGATGCACTGTTTACCCCATTTGGGAATTGAAATGAGTGGTCCAAAATAACCTAGCTTAGTTCTCTTTGTATTTTTTTGTTCTTTACTTTCTAAATAAATTACACTTTCTTTTTTTCAATTGTGGGTTCAACTCATGTTCAATTATTTTCAAACTATTTAAGAGGTTGTTAATGGTTTTATTAAGGCATTGAAATACATCCTATTAATTTGAAAAAATATATCGAATTTGAGTATTTGAAAATGTTAATATTCATTTATTAATACTAGATAACAGGTTAGGTAGGTACGTAAGATTATATTATTTTGATAAAATAAATAAATAAATAAATAATTTTTCAAGAAATTATGATTTATAATGTGGTTAATGAAAGAGGTCAAATGTCTTAGTATCTTTATTATTACAGATAATTGGTATAAAGTCCTATTTTATACTTGTTTATTTGATAAAGTCCCATCATATTATTTTTATTTTGCAAAGTCCTAATTTGAAGTGTTTTACTGGTTAAGGTCCTTTTTTTTTAAATTTATTTATTTTACGGACTAAAATGCCCTTAGACCCATAGTTGCCCCGTTTCATCTTCCATTCCTTTTCCTCCTCCTCCTTATTTCTTCTGTTCACGAAAAACAGAGACTGAGATCGGCGACACCCCTATCGCCGTCGAACTTCTCTGGAGATAAAGCTGCGCCGATTTGAACTTCTCTGACAACTTCTTCGAAACCAATGTTGACTGTCAAGGATTGCTCTAAGTTAGGTCTCGGACTGTTTTCATGCCGTTCTACCATATCTTGAATTTCCTTTGGAGGGTCCTCTTCAGTGAATTCTTCGATATCAGAGATGTATTCAAGGCAAGGGATTCCAAGATAACTATCCTCCTGTCTACAACAGCTTCACTGATTATGTCAACTAGCAGATGTCGACAATAGGAGGGCGAGGTCATGGTAAGACCAAAAATCCCTATTCGGGATGAGAATCAATCCTAAGAAGCTCCCTGGAGAAAGGAAAGTCAATCCAGAACAAACAGATTATTCTGGTGATCTTAAGGAATTCATCAATGATATGCAGCTAGGGCTAGGAGGGTAGTCGTAGACTAAGAAGTTCAACCTATTGCCCATTTCATGGCTACAATTGTTATTGCATCTTCCGCCCTCAATCCCAAATTGGATTCTAAGGAAACGTGACCCAAATGTCAGATGCAATAATCACATGGGGCCCTCAGACACCCGACCAAACGTTGCGTTCACCTGGAAAGCAAGAGAGAAATCAAGATGAGAGAGAAGTACAGGCTATCATGATTGGGCAACCTCCCAAAAAGGGGATTTCTCCAGGATTCGGTCGATCCATACAGCTCGCCAACAAGTCCAACCAAGGCAACCAATACAACCAATGCAATTGCAAGTCCAATCCAGGAATTCTGTATGGAAAATTTGGTTGTGGAAGATCCTGAGTCGCACCATAGCTGATTCAAATTTTCTCTTCAAAAAAGCAGCAACTATTCCTTCTTCTTTTTTTCTTTTTTCTTTTTTCTTTTTGTTTTTTTTATTAATTTGTGGTTTGATTGTTTAAAAAATGTATAAAAAATAAATAGATTTTCATTTAACAAAATTAATTTTCTGTTTGGTTGATGAGAAAATGGAGGAAAAAAAATAAGAGATTGTTTTTTTTTTTTTTTATTCCTTGTATTTTTTTAATTTTTTTTCGATGTAGTGAATTGTGATTCAGGCGTAGGAACTCGAGGATCTGGCGTAGGAACTTGGAATTCCGACATAGTGAACTCCGATCTGGTGAGCTTGGAAGCATTTATTTTGCTTTTTGTTTGGTTGTTGAGGAAATGAAGGAAAATAAAAAGAAATTGAGATTTTGAACCTTAGTTTTTGTGCTGTTCAGCCAAAGTATGGGCATAATTCAATTATTTGGCCCGAAAATCTCCCCTCTTCCTTTTTATGGTCTGTTTGGTTTGTAAGAAAATGAAAGTAAACAAAAGAAATTAAAATCTTGGATGTTAGGTTTTGAAAAATTTATTGAGAAGACTTTTGGCATGAAAATCTTCTAAATGAGGACTTTTAGCCAAATTCCCAAAAAAAGAAAAGCTAGCAGCAGGTGAAGAGATAACAAATTATTAACTTTTTGATTGGTTGATTGAAAAAAGTAGGAAAAAAAAAGATTTTTTTTTTTTTTGTTTGTTTGTGGCATAGTGACCTGTATTTTCCTACGTAGTGACCTACGTTTCCGGCGTAGGAACTTGCCTTTCCTGCGTAGCGACCTGCGTTGGCGTAGTGACCTGCGTTTCCGGCGTAGGAAACTAACGCTGGTCACTACAGGGTGTGACGTAGTGAACCGGGGTTTGGGGATGTAGGTGGCATTGAAGGTAATTAAGAAGGAGGGGTATTTTTGTCCGATTCATACCAAAAGGACTTTTGGAAAGAAAACTCTTTTGAGAGGACTTTTGGCATTAAAATCTTCTAAATGAGGACCTTTAGCCAAATTACTCTTATTATTATTTGAATAAAGTATTACATTTAGATTTTGCGATAAGGTGCACTTTATGAGAGCACTTTATGCGACTTTACATAAAGTGATTTGTTTTCAGCCTATTAGAAATCAACTTTTAGATCAGATATTCTTTTTATGTACGACAAAAATTACATTGATCTCGCAATCAGTTTTTAAAAAATGCCACAATAACATTCATTGAATAGATTTTTTAACCCAATTTGTAATAAAGTTGTGTTAAGATTCAAATCCATAAACTTTCTCCTTTTAAGAGAAAAATTGATCGAAATATCATCTAAACTACCAAAACCGACAATTAGGAGCCAATTGCATGTATGCCTAGTAGTGCCTAATAGAAAAACAGCGATCATTTGCAGTCCGGATTGCAAGTGGACTGTAAGGCCATTTGGCAGTGTTCTGGTGGTCGGTTCCAAATTCCGACCGTTGGATATGATGCCCACTCCCTGCATGCCACGCCTGCAAAAAATCATCTCGATCCGACGGTTGGAATTTTGTAAAACCAGCCTTAAACACAAATGAAATTTATATATAATCTTTGGTAATTTCAGTCTGCTTAAGGATGGTTTTACAAAATTCCAACCGTCAGATCGGCTTGATTTTTTGCAGGCGTGGCATGCAGGGAGTGAGCATCATATCCAATAGTTGGAATTTGGAACCGACCATCGGAATACAGCCAAATGGCCGTGCAGTCCACTTGCAGTCCGGACTGCAACTGATCGTTGTTCCCTAATAGAATATCATTCATTCATTTGTAATATATAATAATAAGGAATCCTAAGAATTCAAAAGTAAAATAATGAAAGGGAAATAACAATAGATATAATGATTAATAAAAATAAATTAAGCAGGTTTTGAGAGGGAGTGGGCCTCTTGGTATTTGATATTCTGAACTCAATTATATGCAAGTTGGTAATGATTTCTCATTGTCATATCAGCCCAAATACATCTCTCCTCCTTCCCATCATTCTCCTTTTTGCCCTTTTCAGCTCCATTATCGCTAGTATCCGACTCTTGGTGTCACTTGGATCTACTTTACTCAATTGTTTATTCAGTATTTAATCATGGATTTGCAATTGGTTGATGACCTTCCAATAAACAACTAAATAAGCATTGTTTAAAGTTTCATATTTATATACATATATATATAGAGAGAGAGAGAGGTACGTTATTATAAAGTGCACCTTACATAATTTACATAAGGTGACCTGTTTTTTAGCTAATGTGGATTAGTTATTTTGAGAAATGAACCATTGGATTAGATATTCTTTTTATACATATTATGCACGTCAAAAATCATATTAATCTAACAGTCAATATCCCAAGATATTGATCGTGAAAAACTGTTACGATTAAAATGCGTCATGCTTTGCTAAACTATCATAGTTCTAGCTTTTCATTTTTCTCTCACTTCTCCTACTTCGACAATTAACGAAATTATTTAAAATTATATAATTTCAATAAACAGTCGGTCCACAAATTGTACAAAAATTGAAAAATCCAAAAAATAATTGTTAAAAAAATAGGATGAAAAAACAATTGGATCGTAAGATTCAAAGTGTAAATATAAGAATCTCAATCAACTAGGTTGTGGTGAGAGAAAAATATTCCATTTCACCATTTTCTGTAGGTGATGTGATGGGAAAAGGAAACTGTAATATATAATTTCTATATATCAAGGTTGGAGCTTATATTAAGGGCCCGTTTGGATATGCTTATGCTTATGCAGTTGAAGCAGAAACAGAAGTCAAGTGCTGCAGAAGCAGAAGTCAATTATGTTTGGATACTGCATTTTAAAGTGCTGTGCTGCAGAAGCAGAAGTCAATCATCTGTTTGGATACCATCTATTGAAGCTACTTACAATACTGAAATGAGCCAATTACCCTTGCAAAAAAGTTTTTTTATTTTTTATTTTTATTTTTTCGCTTGTTTGACAATCAAAATTATATTTGACAAAATTATAATAAAATTATAATTAAGTTATAAAATTTAAATATGTTTCATACAAATATTAAACTAAAGATAAGTGCAACAAAATTCTGCTTTATATGATAAATTAATACAAAGTATAATCTATCTACAAGGACAAGGTTGGCATTTGCAAATTTCATTAATCAAAAGCAACTTGTGCTTTTATGAGAAGCAAGTCCTTAGGTGCTTCATGCATTAAGCACAAAAAATCACATTTTCTATTCTTTTCTACTTCTCTTTTTTTACCCAAACACACCCGACTTGTGCTTTTGAGCACCAAAAGCAACTTATGTTGCTTCTACTTCTCTATCCAAACAAGCACTAATTAGTGCCATGGGATTTGATTCCTATCAGAAGAGTAAAAACATAAAAATATAAATTCTTGAATTTATGAGCAAGAAATAATAAAAAATTGAAATATATATATATAGAGAGAGAGAGAGAGGGAGAGAGAGAGAGAGAGTCTTGTTCCTGTGAGGACTTCCTTATATGAGGGCTTAGCCTTTTAGCCAATGTAAAATGGGTATTTTGAAAAACGAACCTTTGGATTTAATATTTTTTCTATGTATGACAGACATGCAAAAAATTACAGTGATTGGACCACCGATTTGTGAAATGCAGACTGTTAAGATTATATAGGTATTTAATTTTTCACAGTCTGTATTTAAGAAACTAGTAGTCCAATCACTGTAATTTTTGGCATGCCTGTCATACACACAGAAAGAATATTTATTAAATTCAACGGTCAGTTTTTCAAAATACACATTTTACATTGACCAAAAGGCTAAATCCTTATATAAGGAAGTTCTCACATGAACAGAACTCTCTCTCTCTCTCTCTCTCTCTATATATATATATATATATATATATATATATATATATAAGTCTCTATCTTCTTCTAAAAACATAAACTTTGGAATTCATGAAAAATAAGGATAAATTCCAAAAACATAATATTACTATTATTAATGAAAGATTAAATAATTCCTAGCTTTACACTTAATTTGTGACATATTTATAAGCTCTATAAAGCCCTAATAATAATAATTAAAAACCTTTAAAAATTACTCCACCTATTATATTATCATATAAAAAACTAAATTTGACAGCCTAAAAATTTATTAAAAATAAGAAAATAAGTCTCTAAATTAATAAACAAAAAATTATAAAAGTAATAATAAAAATCATGATTCAAGGTCGTGAATTTATTATCCTACTTGACAATGATTTTTTTCGACTCTAGACTTAACCACTTCCATTAATGTGTTCCCAAGCACAAGTGGGCTTAAATACGCGTATTTAAGAGAGCAGAAAAAGGCTGTTGAAATTAGGGTGAGAATCATATGGACAAGAAGTGACAGAAAATGAAGTGATAGATACATTTGATTCATTGAATTTGAATGTCAATATTAATAAATATATATGCATGCAGAGGTGCTATGGTAAGGTGAACCTGATGCTTCTAGCATCCATTGCTTTTTTGTAGAGTCACTTGCGGTGCAAATTTTAGGAGACAGACCTTTTGATTAAATACCCCTATCATGTATGTCATGTCAGTCAAAAATTACAGTAACCCGATAGTTGGTTTTTGAGAAAACCAACTGTGAAAAAATGATAACATTTTAAATAAGAAAAAAGTCACAGTTTTTCAAAATTACATTTTTTTCAAAAAGAAACCGTTGGATAACTGTAATTTTTGATAGAGATGACATATATGATAGAAATATTTAATCCGACGGTCAGTTTTTTAAAATTTTCACTGCAAGCGACTCTATAAGATAGCACATGATGCAAAAAAACCTGGTGCACGCATATGTAGCGAATATAGAAGCTCTACATATAAATATCTTTGGTAGTCCCCACCACAACAAATTTGAGGCCTTTTTGTTAATAATATGAAAGAATATTCAAAATTGAAATTATTGAATTAATGGTTGATATTTTTCTACGAATTAATAAATAAATCAAATCATCGCTAACATCAAATTTAGTGAAAATAAAGAAATTAAAAAGGGACACATCCACAAAAATGCCAAGATGTCAAAAACACTTATTAGAAAGTGTGATGGAAAAGAGAAAGAAAACAAGAGGGAACGAGGAAATTCGGGAAGACGAAGAGGCGGCTTTACTTGTAAGTAAGGCCAGCATGTCGCATGCTCTCGTGTGTGGTATCAAATGCATGTTGGGTGGCATACGTGGGGGCGTGGGGCTACCAGGGCTCGCTGTAGGTGGGGTCCAAATTTCCTCCTGGAGATCCACCTGACACGTGTATATAAATATGTAGCGGACAGTATAAATCAATATTATCAAACCTGGACCATCCGGCCGGTTCAATTGAACCTGAAACCGATCCCTTCTCCGGTTGGTTTAACTCACAAAAACTCATTTAATTTAAAAACAGTTCACTTTTGAAAAATTCGGTCAATCCGGTTAAAAAACCGGTCAACTCTTTTTTTTTTTTAAGGTGTTAAAATGACTAAAATAGCCCTAATTTTTTTATAATCTCTTAAAATCAAGAAGGCTAAAAAGGCAAATTAGTCTAAAAAAATCCCAAATAGGAAAAAGAAACCCAAGCACATAATTTAATAGTACAATATTCTTATCTTGCATTTTAAAAAATATATATAATAAAGATTGATCAATAGTAATTATCAATTTTCAATTTTGATGATTGCACATAAATTCAAATATATGAATTGATTGTGCAAACATATAAAAAAAATTATATTTTGAATCATTTACAGCTTTTATTCTAATAAATAAATAAATAATATATTTATGACGTCACAGTTCAAGGTTGACCCGACGGTTGAACCGATTGACTCTTAACCCGGTAACTTTTCCAGTTCGATGAACGGTCCGAATTTTAAAATAATGAAATAAACCTTCTACTTTTTTACCAATCAGATGAAAAAAAAAATGATTTAAAAAGAAAAAATTTGATTAAATCATTCGTCACATCATAAGGGATGAACATTCTATTATAAGGGGCATCTTATTTAATTTTGCATAAGTAGATCTGCATGTGTAGAGCTTATTGCATAACAAAGTTTGAAAAATGGGTTAAATAAATTGCTTATGAATTTTATGTTTGTAAAAAATTAGAGAGATCCAACAGTTAGTTTATGAAAAATGTTACGGTGAAAAATTGTGACTATTTTGTTCTTTAAAATGTCATTATTATTTTTTTTCAGGTATTATTGTTTTTGTTTTTTGTAAGTAATCGACCGTTGGATTATTGTGATTTTTGGTGAACATGAAATTAGTTCATAAGCAATTCATCTAATCTAACGGTCGGTTTTTCAAATTTTATCCTGCAATAAACTCTATACACGTGCATCTTACTCAAAGTAGCGTAAGATGCATCTTACTATAATAGCATGACCATCATAAGGGATATACTTTTAATGAACATTTGGTATAGAATTTCCATCAACATTTGGACATTGTTAGGTTTTTCATATGAGGTGGGACCTACATACCCATACATTTGGATAGAATTTTAGACTTTTTTCAAGTTTATTTTGCATTTTGGAAGAGGATTGGTTGATTTGTAATTATAGAGTAAAGCATAAACTATTAGTCAAAATGTCATATTTTATATCATTTGAAAAAATGACAATGGTTTCAAACTTGGTGTGCTCCATCTTCTTCGGTTATGTGGATTTTTTTACTGAAGATAATAGGGTTAAGGTAGGCTTGGAACTAGCTAGTATGAATCCCACCCTATGCGAGAGTGAAGTCATCTGTCACATATTTAGATGAAGAAGAAAATATGTCCAACATCGTTTTTTTTTTTTTTTTTGGTCAAAAGATAACGGAATTTATTCAACCAAACATGGGTACAAACGAAGGTCTCCACTAGACTTGGTTCACACCAATCCAGTGAATCCACAAAACAAACCAGCATAACAGAACAAGAAATAGCAAGCAGGGGCGGAGCCAGGATTTAATATTAGGGTGGGCTAGGTTAAATAAGGAATAACCAAAATATTATAAAGTAAATGAAATTATGATTAATTTTGAATTTATGCCTATACAACTATACAAAGATTCGACTAACACAAGAAAATATCTATTCGAGCATTACAAAGACTAGTGTAAAGAAAAAAATAAAAATAAACTATCGAAAATGTACCCTACGGTCCTTGAGATTATGGTTTAGAGCGAGAAAGATGAACAGAGAATGATGTCAAATGAGACATTTAGGGTTGAAGAGAGAGATCATATGAGAATATTAGGAATTTGGAACTTTGGGCTAAAATATGGGAAAATGATCAATAGGACTCCGAAAATAGTTTTTATTATCATCAAGTCCAAATCATAAGATTCTATACCGATAAGCCCCTCTAAGTCAAATTTAAAGTCAACCCATGTCAATAAATTATCTAATATACCCTTCCATATTTTGAATTATATTTTTAGATATGTTACTATATTCAGATTCTTTTTCCATATTTTAATGAAAGATATTAGGTAAGAATTATTTTCCACTTAAATAAAATGGATTCATTTATGGAAAATTTTTAATTTTGAATTATTTTTAATAGATATGGTTATAATTCCCAATTGGATACGACAATGCAGCTTGGGGACCCACGCCTAGTAATCTTTTGCTTAATGGATGCAATTTTCAGATTTCAACTCCTGCATATTTATGGAAAACATAATTATCTCATTCCCTCTTTTAATTCCTAGGTTTGCAACAACAGCGAGGGATAACTGGCCCTAGTCCACAGCAAGTAACGCCAGCCACAAGAGCGAGGCCACCTATACTATTAGCTCCTTAGGCCGATGAAGAAATGCAGACGAATCAAGATTAGTCAAGAGTGCCGGTGTTGGAGAAACATATTGTGAATCAACTCAGTAAAGAAGAGCAGAACTCACATGTTTTCTGAAACCTCCATAGCTTCACGTGTTCTTGTCACCACGATCCACCCAGACACTTCATGGTCATTGTCCCAGCATCTCAACTCTTTTCTGCCCCAATCAATCACTCATGGATGCTTTCTAGTGGTAGCTAACTCTCTTCAGCCTTCCTCCATCTGCAGTCATTGATTTCAAGCACTTCCAGTTCTGTTCTCATATATCTGCCATTATTATTGTTGCTTCAAGCATTTTTAAAGTGGGTGGTTTGTTCTTAAAAAAATGTTAGTTTTATTTAATTTTTTAGATGATTTATATTCATATTTATATCTTGTTGCATTTGTGTATGAAAGATTTATTTTTACAGAGATACTAGGGTAGGCAGAATGTGGTGTTTGGTATCTAGCTCTTGACGAAATCTTTAATTTAATTATTTCCATGCCTCTAAACAGTGCAGTGGGCACTTGTAAATTCAGATTTCATTAAACTTTTTATAATGAATGTTGACAACTTCCATCCTTAATTTTTTTTTTTTTTTTAATTCTTTTAAATCTTGGTAATATAATGAGAGGAGATCCAAAATATATGTGACAAAAATGCACAAAATTTCGGACCGAGAAGCCCAAGGGAGATAATTTTGGATTATTTGTGTATAATTAACAACCGAAAGCTGGATTAATATTACACATTTTTGTCTTCTAATCTTTCACCCTACCTAAAATTCGTCTCTCTAAATGGCCGGCATTTCTAAAAGACTACACCGTTTTTGGTTTCATCAATTCCTTAAAAGAAGAATTTGTGGTTCTAAGAGCATCAAGAAAGGTAGAAGCAGCCATTTTTAATTAGCCAAATTCATTTTTTTGGCGGCTAAGTTTCCATATTAGATTCTCAGAACATTTAGGTTGACGAGTTATTCCGGAAATCGATCACTTAGACTACCTCTTGATTTTTTTTTTTTTTTTGGATTGATAGTTGCAATCCCAAAGTTGAGTTTGTATACCCTATTTGTATCTAAACCCCAGAAACTTCTCAAAATAATCCTCAATCTCATTTATTCCCCAATCCCAAAGTTGAGTTTGCATACGCTATTTCTATCTAAACCCCAGAAACTTCTCAAAATAATCCTCAATCTCATTTATTCCCTAATCTAATTTGTTTTCACACCCCGACAGATAAAAAAAAAAAGAAAAAAAAAAGAAAAAGAAAAAAGAACTCCCTCATTTCTCACCCCTCCCTTCGCTATGAACTTCAATGGAATCACCTTCCAGCGACCACACCTCCGGCAGGTGCATCTCCCTTTCTCTCCTCCTCCTCCTCCTCTAGCTTCTCTCTCTCTCTTTCAACATTTTTTAAGGATCTCCTCCCCTTTTTTTATTTTTTATTTTTATTTTGCATTGTTCAGTGGATAATGAAAAAATATATTTATTGTGTTTGGAGATTCAATGTGTTTGGTTGGCTTTTACTGAACATAACATATATGTTCAGTTCTGCTAACGACCGAACGTGCTGTGATTTTGAAAAAAATAATGCAAAAAACTTAAAGATGCTGTCACCAACTTGGAGCTCCATTTTGACCTCCATCAATGTACACCACCCAAAGATTACACCACCCAAGTTGTATGAGGTTGGATGAAATGAAAAAGGAGAAGAGTTTAGAGGGAAGATGGGAAGGAGAAGAAAAGGGGTGATCATGCTTGATTAGGATTTTAAATGAGATTCTTTTTTTCATGTGAAGTATAGAGATCAAAACCCCATGGAGCTAGTTGAATTTTTTTAAATTAACATGTCCTTTATAGAAAAATTGCTAATGGATAGTGGTATCAAAATGGGCGGATCGAGCTGGGCCGTTAAGGAAATGGGCTAACAAGCTATCGAATTTGAATCGGGCTTGATTCGTTAAGCTATTGGACTGGATCAGGCTAGTCTAATGAGAGGGAAAGGCCTGTTTAATCCGGTCCATTAAATTGGTTCACTAAAGTAACAAATGAATTGGGCTAATGGACTGGGCCAGACCGGGCTAACGAATCGCATTGATGGGCTAATGGACCGGGCTAGTGGGGTAATGGATCGGCCAAACGGGCTAATGGACGGATTGAATCAGATTGGACTAGCGGATCAGTTCGGGCCGTTTATTCAAACTTAGATTGGGCCGGCCCATCAGAAAAAACCCTAACTCAGTCCATTTACTATAAATCATATCAGCCCAGTTAATTAATTATTGAACTGAACCGGGCATAATCCGTTAACTTATTGGACCGATCAGCGGGCCAAATAAGTGGCCCATCCATTTTAACACCACTACTAAGTACTAATTGATATTTTGGAAATAAAGAAGTACGGGTTTTAGCAATGTTATTAAAACCGGACCGGACCGGTCGGTTCAACCGGTTGGACCGGGAACCGGTTCCCTATCCGGCTGGTTCAACCCTCAAAAACCCATTTTTTCAAAAAACCGTTCAACCCGATGGGTCAACCGGTCAAACCGGTCAAAAAACCGGTCAACTCGGTTTTTTTTTTTTTTTTAAAAAAAATATTTTTTAAATTTTTTTTTAAGGTGCTAAAATGACTAAAATAGTCCCAATATTTGTAATAACTGCACATAAATTCAAATATATGAATTGATTGTACAAATATTTAAAAAAATTTGTATTTTGAATCATTTATAGCTTTTATTCTAATAACTAAATAAATAAATAATATATTTATGACGTCACGGTTCAACCCGGCGGTTCAACCGGTTGAACCGATTGACCCTTAACCCGGTAACTTTTCCGGTTCGATGAACGGTCCAGTTTTTAAAACATTGGGTTTTAGAGAGTAACTGTCGGGCTTGCAATATCCCTTCTTTTTTGGGCTTTTTATTTATTTATTATAAGATGATAATACCTGGGAACACTTGTCGGCTAAGTGGCTAACCAGGCCAAATGCTCACAAACATCAAAACCCCCCTTCTCTCTCTCTCAACCAAAAGCATTCAAACCTTTTTACTATCATAGCTACCTTATGGGCAATTTGGGGCAGCAAAAATAGTTTATTTATTTTTATTTTCAAAGGAAGCCTTTGAACCAACCAATTTGGGGCAGCAACTAAGTTCCTTTTGCAGCAAAGGAACACACTCGATCGGTTCTTCACTTAGTCTGGTAGTGCGATTTAGGAATTGTTTGAAAAACATCAAAATCTGGTTACCTAAACATGAGTCTCATTCTTTTATTTATGTACTATTTAATAAGTTTTTTTTTTTTTTTTTCATTCTATAAATTTATTCAGTCTTGTACAGAAAATAATACATAAATATTTTTTTTTTCTTCAAACAATCTCGAAGCTAATTTATTAAATAATAAATAAATGTAAAAAAATTGACCTGACTTGATTTAATTTTTAGAATTTCAAATTAGCTCGTAACTTATGATACAGTAACATGCATAATATTATTCATTCTTGTGCAAATCTTGTAAAGTTAGTGTTGCATGAACAGGAAGGTCTATTCATCAGCTAAAGCTACAGATGGTGTTTTTGTATCTTTGATGGGAAATTAGAAGAAGGATCATTTGTGGACAGGCAAGGGCAGAATCAGGATTTTTTCTCAAGGGGCCCAAAATTTGAAGGTAAGAGTATTATTTTTTAATATGAAAATAGCGTAAAATGGCCATTTTTATAATATATATATATAAAATTGTAAGTTTACAAAATATTAGTGCCAATCACAATACCATAAAAATTCTTACAAATTTATTTGGTGATAACGCTATTCAACCCATGGATTTGAAATGTTAAATAGCCTTTCCATCCAAATTCAGTATATTCTATAAGTTTGTTAAAGCTTGTGGGCCATAGTTCAAAATAAGTCATTTTAAGGTCATATATTTTTTCTCCAAATTCAATTGAGTATAGCTCTCTCAATTTAAACCCCTTTTGGGTTATTATATATGTGCTATATATATAAGATTCAAGTCTACTCAAAACAATTTTGTGAAAAATGAATTGTTCTCACCTCAATTGAGGAAGACAAAAATATAAATGCATGATGTTTATGTGAGCCTCTAGCCAAAATTTTCTCTCTTTTCTTCACATTCCCTCTAATCTACTCTCTATTTTTCTTCTCTCTTTTCTCTTTTCGATAGCTACCTCAATCCCTTTCCAAAATTTTAATGCTAATTTGTTCCTTCAATTTTATTGTTAAATTAGTTATGCTGGTTTTTAGAGTGGTTGTGTAAGATATGCAATGTATAAAATAACAAGAATGATATTACAAGGTGTACATTACGCAAAGTGGTGACCTCAATAGGGCAAAATATAGACCATATTTTGAAAAACTGACCGTTAGGTTAGATGAACTGCTTATCAATTTCATGTTCACAAAAAATCACAGTGATCCAACGGTCGATTTATGAAAAGCTAACTAAGGAAAAATTGTGATATTTTAAAGAATAAATTAAATTTAATAATTTTTCACAGTGACATCTCTCAGAAACCAACCGTTGGATCATTGTGATTTTTGACAAACATGAAATTGACAAGTAGTTCATTTAATCTAACGGTCAGCTTTTCAAAATATGCATTACATTTGGCCCTATTGAGGACACCTTATGCAACTTTATGTAATGTACAGCTTATAATAGCATCCCTATGTATAGATAATTTTCAAAAAGTGGTGGGGGGGGCATCTTTGGTTCCGCCACTGTGGACAAGTGCAGGTTTTGTTTTCATATTTGGATTGAGCAAGAAATGGATTGAGCCAAAATGATATTCATATTTGAATATCATTTTGGTTCAATTCATTTTTTTTCACATGGGCTTAATCCATTATTGGAGATTGCCTAATACAAGGGATCCCATGTAGGGATGGATTTCAAACAAAAAACAGAAAGAAAGAAAACACATGCTGACATGGACTGCAATATGGCCTCGGACAGCCTCTCCTTTTCATGCAAAAGTTAAAAATGCAATGTGGCCTCCGGATGTTCAAGTGGGACGGCCCACCATCTCAGCCTCGCCAAATTTAACTTTGTTGTTCTTTGCATTTCATATATGTTCCACTACTCGAAAGGGAGGTTTGCACTTGCACTTTCTCGAAAAGAAAATGATAGAAATTAAAGAAAGGGAGGTTTGCACTTTGCACTTTCTTGAAAAGGAGAGGATAGAAATTAAAGAAAGGGAGGTTTGTTTAGGCCTAATATGGAATAGTTTTACCTAAAAATTAATGTTAAGAGTTTAAAATTTTACTTAATCTAAAGAGACATGTGAGAACCACTTTGAGATGATTAAAAGTAATACAGAACGGTTGGCCAAAATGATGCCCTTTAACTTTTTCAATAATCACTTATAGCATAAAAAACTTGACATATCAAAAGTTGGTTTTGACAATATTCTGAAAAGATATGTAAATAGATACTTCTTCAAAACTAATTTGAGGTAAAGTTAATGCAAATGGGACTTTACCGCTTTAGTATCATTGCAAATAAAGCTCGTAATATTTAAAGTAAACTGATTTAGTAGTGAGAGAGACATGATAAAGTCGCAAAGTCTAAAAGTTTTGTTTTTTTAGTTACTTCCGAGTTTTGTCGAGGGATAATAATGTGGTGCTTAAAATGACATTGGGACAAAATTATCATACCAAGAATTGAGATAAGCCACTAAGGTAATGTAACCCATTAGGGTTACATTAAAAAAAATAATAATAATTTGTCCCATGTAAAGACAATACAATAGAACCCACGAAATGCGAAGCCTACAAACATTTGGTCGATTATACATGATGAAACAAAAGGCTACAGTAATTGGATCTAAGCAAGTGTTTAGGCGTAATCCATTCTAACCCAAATCCTTTGTGTAAGGCTACACGATTGCAACCTGTTACATTCTGGTTGGATACTGGGAAAGTCAAGGCCAAGAAAACTTGGAAACTGAATCAACTAACAGTAACCATTTTTTAAAATCATATATTAGCCATTAATGAAAGAGAGAGAAAGCTTATAAATCGAGGGTGCTGACCTAAGCTGAGATAGAGACATCAGAAGAAAGGTTGTTGAGAGACAAAAACCCGAGAGAGAAGAAGGGTGGTTGGAGAGTAGAGGAAGCAAGAAGAGCGCAAAAGTCGTAAAGCCCTCAAATCAAAAATCCACTTTTGACACGAAATGTCTATTTGCAGCAGCGTATAATAAGTATTGGGCAAACGAAAGAGATCTCTACCTTCCCTCCATTGCAGATTGTTTTTATTTTTGGCTTTCATCTCGGTTTGTTCTTCATCTCCCATTAACAAAATCTAGCCTGCCCATTTGAATTATCTCAACAATTGATTTGGGTTTTTGATGGATTCATCATCACCATCTTCATCATTGTTGTTGGTGTGTTTTCATGTCAATTTCTTTATAATTTTGAATGTTTGATTGTTCCCTGTATAGATTTCTTTCATTCATGCTAAATTATGCGTAAAGTGATGCTTACTGGGGCATTGGTTTGATCTCGATTTTTTCATGGAAATTCCTTTAATATCTTGTCTTCCTGCTAAATCATGCGTATTGTGTATTGGGTTTATCTCAATTTTTTCATGTAACACTTTAATATTTTGTCTTCATGCTGAATTATGCGTATTGGGCATTTGTTTGATCTCACATTTTCAAGGAAATTTTTAATATTTTGTTATAAACATAACTTTCTAATTCCATTTCCTTGCATAGTTCAGTGTTTTTCAAATAATTGGGATTTCTTATTTAGTACCATCTGCTTTGCCACAATTTTCAAATCAAATTGATTTATTTAGTGTCATTTGCTGTGAGAGTATAATTTGTTTGTGTCAGAGAATTTCATTTATGCATTCACTTGTTGTAGTTATTTCATAATGACATCTTTATAGCTGTAAGCTTTTATGGCTCTAAAGTGTTTAGTTCCTTTTTTTAGGATGATTTACTAAAGATTGTTGCTTCCCAGATATTGTCACTGCAAAAATGGTACAAAGAAGCACAAATATCAGAGCACATCTCATGTGATCAATAAACACGTATTAATATTACCCTTGTCGAAAAAGTGCTGGTAAATTTTCCAGTCAAATGCTTTTTTGAACATATAACACCCTATCAGCTATGTTTCCATTCAGAAGGGACTATGCTGCAAAACATCTATTGGAAGTGAATTTATATAGTGCTTATTGTACTCTAGGAAAACTTCATAAGTTGCCTCAAGTTTGGTAAACTAGAATAACAGTGAAAAGAGGACCTAACTTTTGGTAAAAATGACTCACATTATCAATTTTTAGGCATTTTTTAATGTGAAGTTATTCTCCATGTGATCGTGCTAGTATACAAACCATAGTTTTCAAATTGTGTACCCTATCAAGTGTCTCTTTCTGTATAGTATCATCGTGTATTATAGGATAAACTCAAGTCAAACAAAGCCTTACTTCTAGCTATTTGGGACTATCTGGATCCCTTTTCATCATTATGAGTCAATTTAGAAGAATTAAGTGTACCATAAAATATGCATAGTTTTTAATACAAATTGAAAGAAATATTAAAAATATATGCAAAAAATATCTAATGATCAGAAAATGAATAATGTTAGAAGCTATGCTCGTTTTTATGACAAATTAAGTGTCAAATATATATTAACCAAAAGAACACATTGAAAATTAGGGTTTTGTTGAGATTTTTCTTTTTCTTTTTCTTTTTTAATATGACGTTTGATAATTTTTGTTAATAAGGTTTGGAAAAAAATCAATAATTTCATTAAGTTATGAATTTTTCTGATGTGTCACCTCAAAAGATGTGGTTTGCACAAATTCAATTCTATAATTGAATTTTGTAATTATAAATTATAAATTTTGTGATGTGTTAGTACATCTTTTAGGTAAGTAGGTTTCATGCTTTAACTTCCAACTTCCAGGTTTGTAAAATTTCCTCTTCCATTGAGAACTCTCCATTTGCATCTAAATATTTGAAAGAAGCTGATTATAAGATTTCTTAATTGAAGGAACACATAAATAAATGGCATCAGACTATGATTATAGTGAAGAGAAGTTACTTTGGAGGAAAACAAAGGTAAAAAAAGCTTCTAAATGCCTTTTTTTACGTCACAAAGTTACCTTTGAAGCAATAGTATAATAGTCTTTTTGGAGAAACAATTTAAATTTTGTTTTTTGTGAAAATTGCAGAAAACAATCAAATTATGCTTGTATTATATGTATCTTACATATGTTGCATCAACTGTATACTGTATCCTAGGAAACAATCAAGGTGACATACATATTTATCGTTTTCGATGTAAAAGTATCGCATCTTATTAATGATTTTGTGTAAAAAGACAACGATAACTGTATTAAAATTTCAACTTGCATTTCTAAAATTTGAAAAAAAAAATGTATTCTTTTGTAGATGGGAGATGGAGAACCGAAATATACTGTGGATGAAGCCCTTGTGGCCATGGGTTTTGGAAAATTCCAACTTCTTGTGCTTGTTTATGCTGGGATGGGTTGGGTTTCAGAAGCAATGGAAATGATGCTTCTCTCTTTTGTTGGACCAGCAGTTAAGTCTGAGTGGGACCTTTCCTCTCATGAAGAAAGCCTAATTACTAGCGTGGTATTTGCTGGCATGCTTGTTGGAGCCTATTCATGGGGCATTGTTTCAGATAACTATGGACGGAGGTGGTCCCATTTCCATCTTCTTGTTGTTTGTATATTATCTCTGCTTTACTTGAAAACCTATTTGTTAGGAATCTTTCTGATTAATAATATGCAGCTAATATATCACTTCTCCAACTGGAAGTATGAGTGACTTCACATGCTACCTAATTCTTTTCATGTTAATATGAAAGATTTAAATAATCTGAATTGCAGCTTATTTTCATGAACTATATTTTTCTTTCCTTATTGGAGCATGGTTTAACTTCATCAAATATATTCCTCTATTTATTGCTTTTACTCCTTTGTGAGGTACAGTCAAAAGTTTGAATATGACCATCAAAATTCCAGGAAATACAAGTCATTTGTTTTGCAATGTCTGAAAATGATTCTGCAGAAATTTCAAATTGCTACATGTTTACAATTCACATATCAAATACTCATTTTGTTTGCTTATTTTTAAATTCTCATAGTGCTTCCCGGTTTGGATATACTACTTGAATGCCACATAGTAGCTTCCTGCTTATTGCTATTTTCAGAGTCCCCTCTCCCTGCTTCCGCTTAGTGCTTTAGCCTTGTGCACTCCCCACCTGCTGTTTGGCCTTGGCTATTCTTTATAAGAAATTACATTTGATACAGTTTCTTTCATGTACAACTTCTGTGATTTAGCATGTACCTTTTTTGCGAGCCTAATAACTTTGCTTGTTCTTTCATTTGGTCTCTTTGTTTCTTTAGGTCGGGATTCCTCATTACAGCAATCGTTACGTCTGCAGCTGGTTTTCTAAGTTCTTTTGCGCCAAATTATTTTTCATTGCTTATTCTGCGTTGTTTGGTTGGTGTTGGTTTGGGAGGCGGCCCTGTTCTCTCATCCTGGTTTTTAGAGTTCATTCCCGCTCCAAACAGAGGCATTTGGATGGTTATTTTTTCAGCTTTCTGGACTGTTGGAACAGTTTTTGAGGCTTCATTGGCATGGGTACACTCCTGATTCACGCACCATTTAATTTCTTCATTTGTTTCAATTTTTCTTCATTGTTGACTTTTAAACTAGGAGCTATGGAGGTGCTGTGTTGCTTGATTTATTTGTTTTATGTTGTTTGTTAAAAAAGTCATTGATGACATTATTAGGGTCCTAAGTAGAGGGAGTTCGTATGGCTCATCTAACCATTCAAAATTGTCTCACTCTTTTGTAACTTTTTATTATTATTCTTTAATTCCTCTTTTATCTTCTTTCTCATTTTTGGTTCAATATGTTCTCCAATAACATATTATTACATCTCTGGTTTCTTGTTCAAGTAAATTTAGTTTTATGGGCATGTGATCAGATCGAAAATGGCTTTCGTATCATTGTCATCTTTTACTCAACAATATAGATGAGGGACGTGCCTTGGGATTTTTGTAATGATTGCCAATCAGCAAGTACTGGTCTCTTAGACAGCTAGACATTATAACTCTTATAAGAAAACCTTGGGTAGTGATACTAATTCCTGATCTGAAGATCCTTTTCTCTATTTGCCGAGAGCAGGTCTGAACATATTGGGGTTATGTGCAATTTTTTGGCAGCAGGAGTTGGTGATTAGTGTTGTCGTTAACCCATGAATCCGGCATGATGAGGTAGAAATCCACCAGGGCTCTTGTATGAAATGCTTTGGATGACTTAGGGTAATATATAATATTTGCACAAAAAAGTCTTGAGAGAAGAGAACATTTATTTAGTCCAAGTTAGTTTTAACTTATTCATGTTTTAAGTTTAGATTATGTAGATTGTTTCCTTATTTAGGATTAATATGCTAATACCCATGATAAGAATTCTTATCAGTTAACCTTCATCCCCATTCTGTCTTCTTTGCAGATAGTCATGCCGAGATTGGGTTGGAGATGGTTACTTGCACTGTCTTCTATCCCTTCAGCACTTCTACTTTTATTCTACAGCATGACACCTGAGTCACCAAGGTATTTATGCATGAAAGGACGAACAGCTGAAGCACTTAGTATTTTGGAGAAAATAGCAAGAATGAACCAAACAAAACTCCCTCATGGCAATCTTATTTCCGATCGCCAGGTTGAGCTACATAGAAACGGTATTCCAGCAGAAGATACAGATTTGCTCTCACCGAATCAAAATGAGAAAGTAACCTCACCAAGAGGAAGTGAGAAAGTAACCCCTAAGGATGTGGATTCTAATATGGGAGGCACCTCGTCATTGTTTATGCTTCTCTCACCAAAATTAGTTAGATCAACCCTGCTCTTGTGGGTGGTATTCTTTGCGAATGCATTTTCATATTATGGCCTTGTCTTGCTGACTTCCGAGTTAAACAATGGAGATAATAAATGTTCGCCAACTAAAATGCGGTCAGAGAAGTCAGAGGCCATTAGCTACAAAGATGTTTTCATCACCAGCTTTGCAGGTATGGTTGTCTAATTTCAATTTTATATTGTTAAGAAAATGATTTTCTTCCTCCTGGAAAAAGATTGAGTGACGTTGAACTTTGATGTGCTTGAAGAATTCCCGGGGCTACTCTTATCAGCTGCCACAGTAGATAAACTGGGTCGAAAGCTTTCAATGTCAGCTATGTCCTTCCTGAGCTGCCTTTTTTTATTCCCATTGGTAATACATCAGTCTGAGGGTTTAACAACTGCTCTCCTGTTTGGAGCTCGAGTATGCATTACAGGAAGCTTCACAATTGTGTATATATATGCTCCAGAGGTAAACACGTTAATAATTTTTTCTTATCTCGAGAGGCTATAAAATCTTTTTTTTTTTTCCCAGCATCTTGCAAAAATGAACTTGTAGAAAGTGATGCAGAGTATACCATACCCCTGTAATGCATATTTCCTAGAACATACTACATGTCACAAAATGTTAAATCTTGAGTTCTGTGTTTTCCTCACAGCCAGATCATTTATTAGTATTTCTTCTAAACTTGTGTCTTACTATACTAAAAACCAACCAACTTATGATTTTTATTTTATTGAACATCTCTGTCTACTGGACGCCATCCCCAATTAGATTTCCGTTCATTTACTTTT
Organism: Hamamelis virginiana; assembly: GCA_017140935.1. NCBI lineage: Eukaryota > Viridiplantae > Streptophyta > Magnoliopsida > Saxifragales > Hamamelidaceae > Hamamelis > Hamamelis virginiana. The sequence goes on from JAESVK010001014.1 coordinate 2,390,931, forward strand.
CCATTTTTCTAAATAAAAATCAGCTTAAGAATAAAACGTCATGATTTAATGGGAGTGATCCTAGAACATTTTTTGAGGAGTCACCTTGTAAACACACTACATGGAAGAAAGTGATTCATGAGTAGCTAAAAATACATAGTTTCAAACCTGCACAATTTCAATCTGTTGTTTGTTTATATAAATCTGCATTCATCCATGAAAACATTATAATTTAGGGCCAAGCAATTGATCTCAATGTGTTTGATTTCTGTAGGTATACCCAACTTCAGTCAGAACAACTGGTGTCGGAGTTGCAAGCTCAGTGGGAAGAATTGGTGGAATGGTGTGTCCTCTTGTGGCAATAAGTCTGGTACATGGATGTCATCAAACTGCATCCATTTTACTATTTGAGATAGTAATCTTTATTTCCGGGATCTGTGTACTGCTCTTCCCTTTTGAAACCAAAGGCCGTGAATTGAGCGATAGTGTAACTAGTCCAAAAAGGATTAATCCGTTAGTATGAATTTAGTGATATTGCATGGGGCTTGCCCCTTTTATCAATGTAGTGTTTATTTTCTTAATATATAAATTATAGCTCCAACCTTCTCTTACTGCTTGTTGCGAGCTTCTCTTTTAGTTTGACAATTCGGCAACAAGCGTTACATTTTTGTGTTTGTTTTCACTCAATGACCTGATATTCCAATTCGTAGAATTTTTTTCATTATCAATAAGCTTAGTACATGACATCACGGATATGGTCCAAAGAATTCCATAATGAGCAGGAATGTTTCGAATGACCTAATTTGTGTGTTTTCTGCAGTGGGTTGGGATGTTGTTGTTTCTGTTGTTTATTATTTTTGTTGTTGTTTCATTTGATACAATTCTTGAATTCATCCATCTTTCTAAACAAAAATTATTTCCATTTGTACATGAGTGGATGGCAATAAATTGTGTAGGATTAATGATGAGTTCTCTTTTACTTTGCTTCTATAGTCATTCCAACCAAATAGACTGATTTAGCTACTATGGTTGTGTACCTTGCTAGTAAAAATGGCATTATAGGGTGGTGGTTTGCAACAAAAACTGATAGTGGATATGGCCCTAGACAAAGCTCAATGTCGACAAAAATATTCATGTAACTGGCTCTAAAGTATTTGAGATTAAGGCTTTGTTGAGTTGAGAGTTAGCGACAATCCTCTGTAGTAGTAACAAGCGGAGAGGCCTGTAATCAACCGCCGCCTGGCCTGCCATCAAGAATAGGTGGATTGGGACGAGTTGATGTACACAAGTTTATATTTTTCTAATTAATACTGATTCCCTCCTTAACATATTTATAGTTTTTTTTTTAGGTTTACAATAAAGAACATTACGCAATACGTCACCCTACATGCCAATCCAATTTTTCGTAAAACGGGATTGAGATATTTCATGCACAAAATCCTCCCAAATGTTCTTTCCTTCGTATAGTCCTGATTAGATATTCTTTTATGCGAAAAGTCTCAAATTATCAAAAATATTTTTAAAAATGGCAGATCTACCCTTGGGAGTATTTTTACCGCACTTGGGCATTTTCACTCCATTTTTTTTTAGTAATTTCACTTCATTTTTCTTTAGTGTTTTCATTGAATTTTTTACACTTCTTCACAGTATTTTTAGATGCTTCTCGTACTTAGATGTATGCTAAATACTCGATTTCACTACAATTCACCCATTCATGGCACCCTATCATTGAAGGCTGTAGATCATGCAAAACTTGAAGAAGGAAAATTGGAAGAACTTCTGACAAGCGAGGGGCAAAATTACCGTCAGACGCAAATTGGCTCATATGCTCACCACATGCCGGATCGCTTCGCACCGGAGAAGAGGAGGAGGTATTTTTGTCCTAAATGTGGCAAAAGGGTTTTTCGCAAAAAAAAAAAAAAAAAAAAAAAAAGAGTTCTTTAGGGGACTTTTCTCATGACTAAGAAAAGTCCTCTTATTTGGGACCTCCAGCCAAATTCCTATACTTTTTTTTTTTTTTTGTGAAGTTTATAAAATTATTATCGTTGTATATATCTTTTATGTAATTCAAAACAGCAGAATTAACTCGAACAATTAGTTAACACGAACCCAAACTCAAATTTGAACTCGATTTTAAACTCGGGCAACCTGAATTTTTTGAACCAAGATTTTGGACAAAAAAAATTATGCTTGAAACCCAGTTTTATCTGAGTTGGACAGGGTCCCATGGATGGGTTGGGACAAAAAATTCCCACCCCAATTATGAACCCATCTATTAAAAACCAAATCTAAAGAACCAAAAATACAAGAGCACATAAAGCAAAGCAGGATAGAAAAATATTTACACTAGAAGCTCTAAATCCATCAGGTTCATACAAGATGAATTGATGATAATTGTATGTTTATAGCACAATACAAACCCACATACAGCAATCCCTCCTTCTCTCTCTCTCAAACCTTGTTCTGTCCATTTGCATCATACTCAGTTACAAAAACTGTACCATAATCACCCTTACAATTCTCTTCTTGTTCATCCAAGTAGTCATCTCTTGCATTACTTGCCAGCATTAGGCAAACCAACCACAAAAGGGCAGCATCCAGGGCCAAAAAGGCACCGCCGCCAAAGAGGCCAGTCTTTGCTGTGGCACATTCTGCATCCATGTCGTAATGTACATTGTCGATTGAGTGAAGGTATTCAGTTATGGATGCCCCCAATAACATCCCTTCAGCCAGCACTGTCACCCACCTAATCAAGAACCCAACAAGTAGCTTTTGAGAGATAAGTTAAACTAGGATGATTACAAGGTTATTACACTAGTACTAGTAAAAAAATGCAGAAAGAAAGGATAGTTGATACAGAAAACTGGGCATTATACTTACAAGGCAACTTGAAGGAAAAAAACCAGGAGAGTGCTTTGGAACAAAGCGTAACGAGGAACAGATTTTCCATGGTAATCATAAAATATGGAATAGAAGCCAAGAATTGCAGAAGCCGTAAGAGATACAACAGATACGAGGCCAATAATGATACTTGGGTCATATGGATATGTGCATATAACAATGCCTATTGCAGCAACTCGAGTACCAGATGGAGGCTGGGAAATTGAAAGAAAAAAAAAATGGGCGCAGAACAATGAGAATGGAGAGTGCCCAGTGTAATACTTCTAAATATATTGAGCTTGTATAAACATTACCTGCATATTACAGAGGAAAAATGCATGAACCAAAATTATCACACAACTGCATGAAAATAAAATGTTCCCTTCCACTGTATGCAAAACTCAATGCATTTTGTGCCTAAACTTGCAGCGTAATTTTGACAGCAGGGATTCAATCGAAATCTTGCAAGTAATTTAAGAACTTTTGAAATGCATTGTATAAATGTTGATGAATAAATTGGTGAAAAGGCATTAAACATAGAAAGCATAAAAAGCTGAAAGCGGTATGGAACTTGAACAATTAGTTTGGATATCAGCTAAGCCCCTCTAAGATTCTAAAGGAGGGCCATGGGTTTCATTTCTGCTTGAAACAAGTAAAATATTCCCACAGTTATACATTATTGTGATGCATGAAGAGAATCAGTTGGCTAAATTTTCCATGTTCTCCTAGTTAATTTGGTGAGGTACTTTATGGTTACCAAGACATGGCCAAATTATATGTGTAAACTGCATATTTTGGCTCGCGTAGTCGCGTGACCAACCCTCATTTAAAATGAGGAGAAAAAAACAAAAGGTTTTGTTCTGCATAAACCACTTTACCCACATGCATCAACACTAACAAAAGAAAAAGAAGTAAAAACTAAAATCTGTCAATTTACAGCAATGGTTGGCAATGCATTTCCCAAAATCTGTTTCACATTATGATGCTCCGCACAACCTGATCAAGGATCAGCATGCAAACAAATCCATCTTATCAGCAGAAAAATCTAAATCTAACTGATCGATGACTAATCATGAAGGTTAAGAACAATCCACCTGCATCAAAAACTCCAAATATTTCCAATGCACAAGAACCATAGATGAAACTGAAAAGAGGAACTGCCAATATAACTGGCACAGTTTTCTGATTAAAAAATATATATTTCGTCAAAATAGAAATGATTTTTCTAAGGAAAAAATATACATTAAGATGGATCACCAAAACGAGTTGTACTTTCATGCAAGAGGAAATGAACTTTTACATGAGGATATCAGGTCTACAAGGTCGATTCGTGTATTGTATCTAACATGATTTAAGGATTTATGCTATTGCACACATGCAAGAGCTTAGGTATTTCTAATATATAGTCCACCTCTTATAAATTGAACTAGGTTCAATACATTATCCTTCTGCAAGTAGCCAAGAGTGGAATTTGGAGCAACTAATGTTCAATGATTAATAGGGAAATTTTAGTTAATGCCCATGGCATTCCACATACACTGCCGGTGTTATTGGCCAAACTCAAAAAATCAAAATCAGAATCAAAATAAACTTTTGGTAATCAAAGTAGTCAGAGAAAGAAACCTTTTTATTTTCAGCAGTTATTCCAAGTATGAAGGACACCAGGCCAAATGCTGCCACTCTAAAGGACATTTGTTTCATGCTAGTAGTCATTGCTTGATTTGCTTCCCCAAAAGTTGAAAGGTTCCTTCTGCAATCAAGAGCATAAACCAGCTGGTGGATATCAAATAAATGAAGAAAAGCAGAGTAGTTCATATAAACAAACAAAATATAAAACCAAAAACAGAAAAAAAGTAAAGCCCAATTACAAAGAAAAAAAAATCAATTCTGTACCAGTGTGAATCAAATTTAAACCAATTAAGACTCACATTGAAATACAGCAAATTTCAACCAAAAAAAAAAAGGAGAAAGAGAGAGACTGATAACAAAGAAAAATTATGTAACGGATATGAAACTGGAGACCAAAGAAAGACAACCCAGCCACAGCCAAATTCAAATGGGAATTTCCTCAAAGCAAATGATCAAACACTAATCCAAAAGTTCCCATTATATATATATATATATATATATATATATATACACACACACATACTTACACACACACACACACATCATTGCTATAATCATCATCGCTATAATCATCATCTAACCCACGAAGAAAAATAAGCAAGAAAAGAATAAGCCTTCTACCTATTTGGCAGTGAAACTCGTCCAAACCATAAGCTCTTTGATAACCTGAAATGTATATATATATATATACAGAGGAGAGAGAGAGAGAGAGGAGTGTGGCTAAGCAAGTGGTGGGAAACAGCGAGAGAGGGAGGCGGGTGTACGTCTAAGAAACTAGTGGACTTTAGTTTTGGGCATTTAGAAGGTGATTCAAAATGCTGTTGACCGTTTCGCCTTCGCAAGCGCCCTTCGGGTGCGGAGCCTCATGAAGACTCAATTCACGTTCCAAAAGTTAATGATCATTTTGGACTGGTTAAATAGAATTGAAAATGCTATACAAACAGAAATTTTAATCCGAAATTAAAAATTATCATGATATGTCATGCTTTGAGTGGTGTGTAAAAAGTTAGAATCTATTTAAAAGAATGACTAAACCTTCAAAGCATGACACATCATGATGGTTTTTAATTTCGGGTTAAAGTTTCTAATTCTATAACATTTTTGGATAGAATTTTGTCTGTTCACTTTGCCTACTGACTTTACAATACAATCATAATAGTCATTTGATTGACCATTTAGGGCCTGTTTATTTCATGAAAATTTTCACAATTTTCATTTTCTAAGAAAATTTTTAAAAAATGGTTTTCATTTTCAATTTTAAAAATTTAGAGAATGCGTTTACTTTGCAAAAATGAAAACTGTTTTCAAAATCTAAAAATAGTGTAAATGTGTTTACTAAAACTATATATTATCTCTATATGTTTTATTATTTTCATTTTTTAGTTTTACAGTTGGTCTACATATTTTTTTCCATGTTTATAAGCATTGCCACGATATAATCATTGTTTTCAGTTTTTGTGAAAATACAAAAAACGTCTTTTTGATGTTTTCACATTTTCTTAAAAACTGAATTCATTTTCTTGAAAATAGTTTTCATTTTTTACAAGTAAACGCGTTTTTTAGGCTATTTTCTGTTTTTATTGAAAATAAAAATGAAAATTGTGAAAATTTTCACGAAGTAAACAGGCCCTTATATTTTATTTTATTTTATTTAAATTGTACTTTGAAGAGAATGTGTGGGAAATTGGTGAGGTGGCAAAAGAAAAATGCTACTTCTCCCGTCTTATGTGGCAATGTGATAGAATTTAAACATTCGACAGAGGAAAGAGAGAGAAGAAAAAAGTGATTTCCAAAGGAGAGAGAAACAAATAGAGAGAGAGAGAGAGAGAGCGGATCTGCTGCTCGTAGGTTCTCTATCTGTTCGTTCTTTCTGGCGGATGTGACCCTTTCGTTGGTTCTTCTTCTGTTGTTGCTGCTGCTATCGGTAGTTCTTCTTCTTTACTGTGCTGTTGCTTCTTCTTTATTTTTATTGCGCTAATAAAAAAAAGATAGTGAAAACTTCTTTTGTTTTTTACTGTGCTAATGGAAAAAATACATTGAAAACTAAAAAAAAAAAAAACACAAAGTAAAAACCAAAGTTTTCACTGTGTTTTTTTATTTATTAGCACAATAAAAAAAAAAACACAGGAAAAATAATTGTGCGTGAGAAAACACAAGGAAAATAAGGAAAAAAAAAAAAAGCAAAGTAAAACACATTAAAAAAATACAATGAAAACCTAAAAAACACAGTAAGAAAAAAAAAAAGACAGTGAAAAGGGAATTTATGTGTTTTTCATTGTGTTGACGTTTTTACTGTGTTGAACATTTCCACTGTTGGACAGGAAGTAGAAACAAGAAATATGTGGGACGCCTAGGACCACTCGTGGTAAAAATGCCTAGAGCGCTCTCTCTCTCTCTCTCTCTCTCTCTCTTCTATTTATAGCTAAATATGGCTTCCATTTAGGGATGGACAAAGTGTCTAGCTAGTATTTTGTCTCTTCCATGTGAGAGGTATTTTTGGGATTTGGCTAGACAAAATGTCCAATAGTGGGCTTTATCTCTCATGGTTGGAGATGCTCTTGAGATAGTGGAGGTGCTGTGATTAAATATTGACATATTGACTATCAAACGAATGAAATTTGCACGTGAATATGACCATTCTTCCAAATTTGTTTGAATCAAAATTTCAGCAATACAAGCGGCTGGAAATTACAAAACAATATTACCTCAAAATTAAAAGAAAAAGTGAAGTAATGCGGGTTGAGGTGTGGACTAGGTCGCTCTCTTTAAGACGATTCACGCCACTACAAAAAGATCCATTGCAATAATTTATAGTACGTCGCCTCCATGATACAACAAGCCCAGCCAGTTATTATTATTTTCTCTAAACTTGCACAACTTTGAGAAAATATGAAACTTCACACAACACCCTTCTTTACCCAAAGAAAAACTTACAAAACACTTAAAAAAATTATAGATATTGAAGGTGCTCGTGAATTGTGAATTGGTGAGTGAAAATGCTGTAGAAATTAATAGGTAGTCATGAATGAAGAAGAGAGCTACAGGTTATGGATCGAAACTCTCAACTCCTCCACCTTCTTCCCTTCTTGTGCAGGTGAGGTGCCAAGTTTTCTAAATCTTCACTAAGCATGAGTGAAGAAGATGTGGGACAAGAAAAGATAAAAAGGTAAGTTTTTATTAAAGGGGATATAACTCAAAAACCCCTAGTGTAGTGGTAGTAGACCCAAAACCCCTTCCTAAAAAGTCAACATTTTATATTTACTTATCTAATATGATCTGACATATATACCCTCAATTAATTACTAAAAATTCAAATTTTTTATCATTTTCAATTTGGGACGAATATGGTTAGGATGAGCTCCAGCCAAATTTCTAGGCCGCAGAGAATGGATTATATCCCTGTTACGAGAGTTATGCAAGAGCACATTTCTACAGCATCAAGAAATGGTCTCCGACCTCGATGGAGAGTGGAAGAGTCAGTGAGAAATCCTCGGGGCGGGAAAAAAATGCAGCTAACGATAAATCCCCTAAAATAAACGTGTCAAAATGAACGGTTCCATTTACTTCGTTGTCTTGCAACTCCACCAAATCCCAGTTCCTAACTTAATCACGAGCAGTGTAGCAGTAGTAGACTATTATTGTTTGGGACCCAAATGCATAAACGTCACTGACTTGTTCTACGTGCTTACCTTGCAGATACTAATCCTCCATAACCCCGAAATAGCACCTAAGATGTTTGATGGAATGCCCCAGAGAAAGAAGCACATTGCAACATGTCAAATATTTAAAATTACTATTCTTTTTAGATTATATTTATAGGTAAATTTACTTATTTATTTAAATACATATTAATAGGTAAATTTAATTATTTCCAAATAAGTTTACTTATTTCTAGTTAATATATATATAGGTAAATTTACTTATTTCCAAATACGTTTATTTATTTTTAGTTTATATATATTGGTAAATTTACTAATTTCCAAATAAGTTTACTTATTTATAGTTAATAAATATAGGTAAATTTACTTACTTCCAAATACATTTATTATTTCTAGTTTATATAAATAGGTAAATTTACTTATCTGTTTAAAGACATATAAATTCATATTTGCAACATGTGGGCCTGCTATCAAAAGGTCAAAAAATGAGAATGTAAATGAGAACTAAAACATATTTCACAAAAAAGTATGAAAAAAAAGAAGGGAGAAATAGAGGGAAATCATACCTTGTGAAAGAGAAAAGTGAAATAAAATTACTATTCTTTCTAGATTATATTTATAGGTAAATTTACTTATTTATTTAAATACATATAAATAGGTAAATTTAATTATTTCCAAATAAGTTTACTTATTTCTAGTTAATATATATAGGTAAATTTACTTATTTCCAAATACGTTTATTTATTTTTAGTTTATATAAATAGGTAAATTTACTTATTTGTTTAAAGACTTATAAATAGGTAAATTTAATTATTTCCAAATAAGTTTACTTATTTCTAGTTAATAAGTATAGGTAAATTTACTTCCTTCCAAATACGTTTATTTATTTCTAGTT
>JAESVK010001014.1:2399982-2441969 GCA_017140935.1 Hamamelis virginiana
AAATAAGTTTACTTATTTCTAGTTAATAAATATAGGTAAATTTACTTTCTTCCAAATACGTTTATTTATTTCTAGTTTATATAAATAAGTAAATTTACTTATTTGTTTAAAGCAATAAACAGATATATCACAATTAAAAATCAAAATTTGAATTGAATTAAATCTCAAAAACTTACCATAATGTCAGAAAAAGAGTTACACTATTGAAAAGAATAAAACTCTCCATAAAAACAATAAAAGGGTAAATCTGTCATTAAATAATTAAAGTTGACTTTAGAAAATCCTGGAGGGGGTTATGGGTAAACATTATAGTGTTCAGGGCCTACTGGTATGAAATTCAATATCTAAGGGGGTTTGGATAATTTTCCCTTTATTAAAATACACCAACATAAGCTTATAATATTCTATATATAATTATCTTTAAAATTACAATCTTGTACAACACTTGATTGCACATTCAATGATGTGGCAAATTCTCTAATATTGTGAATATATATTGTAAATAATCTGTACAAAATTCAAACAATTTAATTGAATTTAGCCGACAAGCTTTTATTTTATGAAATTGGATGCTTTCCTAGTTTCCTGCAAGTATTAATCATTTGATTGTGATAGTGACTCAAATTTCTTGATATCCGTAAGGATCGGATACCACCAACTGATGGATGCAATAAATATGGCACATTAATTAATTGAATGGATTCCCATAATTATTCAACTTAATTTTAAACCAATTTTGTATCCATCCAATGAAATTACTATGCTAATCAAAATATCGAAATTATTGGCATTTCAGGGAAGATATGTGGTTGTTAGAGGGCGAATGAGATGTGGAATTAGTGCCAGGTGTCCCAAATTGGCTCTCTCATTGATATTGTCAGTCTTGTTATAACTTATATACACAAACTGGAGAATTGCACAAAGATCAGGTGTTTGGATGGATGGTAAATTTGGGTTTGTAATTGTAGGGGTGTGATTAGGGGGATTTTTTTTTTTTTTTTTTTGGTTTTTAAGAACTTGAGTGGCAACAAGGGTTTCAAATCATGTAATTAAATTCAAAGTAAAAGTCTTTCAATTCTTACTCCAAACTTGGCAAATATTAAAATTAGACTCCCATAAAACATGACCAAATAATGTCATCATTCTAATATATATATATATATATATATCATCAAGTCTTTGAAAAGAGATTTCGGGTTCGAGTATATGGAAGTGCATCGAGACCCATTCATCCTAGTCTAGGATACAGATGTACATTTATTAGGCCATCTCCAATGCTGCAGCTATTTATAACGATATCTATATCCAAAAAATGGATAGCACTTTTGGTGCTCCAATGGTGATCCACGTGTATATCAATTTGGATATATCCATTCTTTGATATGGATATGGATCGCTATTGGAGCACCAAAAATACTATTCATATATAAAAAAATCGATATGCCACGTCACAATTTTCACTGCGGTTGTACCATTTTCACTGCCATGTTACCATTTTCCTTATTTTCTCATTAAAACAACAATGAGCTCAAACCAGATTAATTTTTTTTATTATATTTAAATTCAAATTTTATTTTTTGAAAGTAAAAATACGTGCCACTAGATCATGAATTATTCTACCAAAAAATATTTAAACCATTTAAGGAAATAAAATGGTTGGGTGTGAATTGACCAGATTGCTCTCCATCTCTTATTACCATATACATTTTCTTTTTCTAGGAGTGTTCCAAGATGAGAATTGAATCCCAAATTCCACCAAGCAAACAATAAATAACAGTGAGTAGGAATCTGAATCATTTTAGGGAATAAAACATGTGAAAAAGGCTAGGTCTGTAAATGGCATATTTTATACTTCATAATTCCAAATTAGTGTAAAAGTCGTCTTGTGAGTTGTGAGTGATTCTCTCTATCTCCCCCCCTCTCTCTCTCTCTCTCTCATCTCTTTCTCTACTGCCGTTCTTTCGGTCACCACTCACCGCTACCTTTAAAATATATAATATATATAAAGTATAAAATGCAAACCATATCACAAAATTACAATTTCAGAAATCGGAAATCAGAAAGTTGTGTCTACTTTCTGCCATCTATATAGTGTAGTTAGGTTATATATATATATATAGTGAGTGAGAGAGAGAGAGAGAGAAAGAGAGAGAGAGATACCCTTTTGCTTAGATTCTTGTGCCCGTTTCTAGATCATTGATTCATGGCGGCAACCCATCAAAGTCCGGATCGTACCATCTCCGCATCTGGTATGTTTTATTATATATGTGTGTGCAACAAAATTGTGTATCATCAACAAAATTTGATTGTGATTTACCCTTTCTATCTCCTTTTCTCTGTGTGTGTGTGTGTGTGTATATATGAATGATTGTATTTGGGGGTTGGTGGTGGTTGCGGTTTGTGTATGATTTGATGGTTTTGAATAAGTTTTGGATTGGAATTCCTATGAGTTTCGGTTTTGATGAAATTAAAGTAGATTTTTTGTTGTGATTTGAATTGAAACTGTTTGTTTCTGATATGATTCGAAAAAGTGGGCTACATATATTCCATAATATTCAGTTGCTGTAAAAAATTTGGTGAAAGCACGTATTTTTTCACAAAGCTGGAGATTTTGATGCTTCTATAGGTTCAAGGTACGTTTATGCATATATGGGTCGGTTTGTTTGTTGAAGTCAAGTCTTGATCTGCGCTGCAGCTATGTTAGTGGGTCTAATTTATGTTGAGATCTGCAATTTGGGTTGTTGTATGTATATAAAAGATCTAGAATTAGGGCATGTATGGTAATAAGATCTGGTCCTTTTTTTTTCCCCCCCGAGTAAAAATGTTTTTTTGTTTTTTTTCCCAAGTAAAGCTTCAATCTTCTGTTCTATCTCACTGGGAAATGGATATTTTTACAAATTAAATTACAAAATGTATTCTAATTTACTAGTGAGGTACTAAAAATTATTATTTATTAATTTAAATGTTTTTTTTTTTTTTTTTTAATCAGTGAAGGGAGGAAAAGGGTGTGGGTCGAAATCAAAATCTAATCCTAGGGCTTTTACTAGACTTAGATGTTGTGAATCCTTTCCATTTGTAATATTTGTATGCATCATGTGTCTGTATGGGATATATTTTAAGCTAGTTAGTGGCGGCAATTCACTTATGGGTGACCTTCCTAGATAAAGTTCACAGTCGAATGAGTAATATACTCTATTGTGCTATGTCAAGAAAACTTACAGATAAACTCTTTCTTTTTCCTTTGCAATGAATGGGACTATGGCCATTTATGAGTAAACTTTCTTCAAATAGTCTGGGGCAATGAAAGTAAAGATAGAGAAAAGGTATTGAACATTATTATGCAACTCCAAACAAATCCAACTTCCATATAATAGAAAATTAACTTGGAGAAGAGATTAAAAAAAAAACAAACTATAATGTTCAATAGGGTTTGACATTAAAAATAGACCTCGAATCTAATTCAACCATGTCAAGGCCCACAATGTTAGTATCTTTATTCCGGGTTTGTTAAGAAGATGATTATCTTAGTTGTACTCTATAAAAAAATTATCCCTATATCATGGATAGTTCTATGAGAAAAAGAGAAAATACAAAATAAAGAGTGGAAGGAAGGTGAGGATTAACATGTTACGTTTGGCCGAAATTTATAGAATATTGAGCAACAAGCCATTAAGTGCGAAACATATCTCTTAATGGAAATTTTCTGCGTGTCAAAGGAATATCTCTCCTTGAGAAACTGTACTGTGGACACCCCATTTTTACCAATTATTTCTATCACCACATGTACTAATGGAGGTTCTTATTGGAACGCACCTAGTTGTCTAATTATTTCTACTTTTTTTTAGAAAACTATTTAGTGATTAATTTGTGTTCCTTTTGCCTAATTTCCTTATAAAATTAGGCATAAAAATTGTGGCAGGCACAAAACTGATTAGTAATTAAATAGGATTTCAGTTTCTACCTTATAATATAAGGCGTTGTTATTGCAGGTGCCTTGAAACTTATTACTAATTAATTGGGATTTCTATTTCCTATATTTGTTATTAGATTCCTAATAATGTTTTGAAGCATAACAAAGAAAGTTAATATGGTGTCATATGGCAACATTGATAGGGGCTTGTATTATGTTTGACTTGTATGTGTGTGTGTGTGTGTGTATATATAGTCCTGATCTCGTGGACATATGCTGACTTTAGTTAAAGTGAGCATCATGCCTTTACCTAATTGTGGTATATGTATTTTGAAAAACTGGTCGTTGGATTAGATATTCTTCATATGAATGTCAATATGTCATACATGCCAAAAAGCACAGTGATATGATATCAGTATCTCAAAAATATCATATCTCAAAATATAGATTATGAAAAACTGTGACCGTAGAAAACTGTTATAGTTTTTCTTAGTCACATTTATAAGAAACCAACCGTTGGATCATTGTAATTCTTGGCATGCATGACATGCGTAAGTACAATATCTAATCTAACAGTTAGTTTTTCAAAATATGTATCCCACAATTACCTATTAGCGTCATGCTTACTTTAGATAAAGTAAGCACATGCTGATAGGATCATTTCTAAATATGTATGTTTTGGCAAATGTTCATTGCGCCTTTTTGGCATTTATTGGGTTGTTCCCAGAAGCTCAATGGACTTTTTCCAATTTTTGATGCATGGTTCAAAGTATTAGTTTTGGACTTGAATTTCTTACCATGCCATTCCCAACAAGAGTGTCGATAAAAATAAGTATATTTGGCTCGTGGCAGTTGCTATAGCCATGGTAAATTCGGGTTATTCTATGTCATGGCTATTCCATGCAAGTATCATCATGGTAATGAGAAGGTTTGAGTGATTTCACAGCTTGGGGGGTGGGGCTGTCCAAATTTGTCTCAATTGATCAGAATGTTGCTTCGGGTAATACTCTATTGTAGGGGTACCCAGTGGTGGTCATTTTCCTCTTGTTGTAGAGTGATTGAGTATTGATACCCCCAATAATGAGTGAGAACATTGTGCTTTGAGTGGAGGATTTGGCAAGGGTGCCCTGAGACTCTGTTGAGTCAGAAAAACATGGAGTTTGATGTATTGATTGAATCAGACAATTGTTGACACTGGGTACGATCAGTTACTGTGTGTGAGGCAGTGACAGGAAGTGTACTGCTGGCATGTTATCGTTGCATAGAAAGAGGATGTGATATATGCTTTTAGGTGGTGAGGGTCAGTGGGATGGGGGACTTGGGGTGGCGTGGAAAGCTTGCCAGCTGTAATGATTGTGGAGCCAGTGGGGAAGATTCTGTGAACTTTTTGGATGGCTGGAGGAGAGGTTTATACACTGGAAGTGTTGGTGTCCCCTCATGTGGTTGCAGAATATTGATTATCGAGTCAGTGGTAAACAGAATTACAGCTTTGTTCTTTGTTTGTCATTCCTCAAGGGTATAAGGTGATAATCTGTGCCTGTTCCTTTTTCCAAACTGCAAACCTTTTAGTTAATGAAAACAATTGTTTCATATCAATTTTGGATGTTATTAAGTGGCTAGGTCATTGTTTTGTATTGTTATGCGTATAGACTTTGTCTCCTATCACCTTAGTATACTATTCTTATTTGAAACCTACAACTGTATATGTGAATACTATGTGCTTATACATATATTCATGTTCTTTTATTTATCATGTGTGCATAGGTGTGCACGTGTGGAACTGTGTGCACATATTCATAGCTACAAGTTTTCCTATCACCGAATTTAGCTTTGGTTGGTCAATAATATGTACTGCCTGTGTTTCTAAGACTCTACTAAGTCACTGAGATACTGATCATGGATGCAGACGAGAAATCTGCTGAACTGGATAACATGAAGGAACAGGTAGTTGTGAAACCATGATACTCATCCATTTTATCGCCTATATGTATTTCGTTAGATTTAAATGAAATGTATACTAACCCTTTATTTGACGATCTGTTGTCAGCCTCTTTCAGCTTCAAATGAGATGTCAGTTACACCTAATTCTTCTCAGGATGCTGCTGCTATAGGTCATTCAAGGGACATCACAGGTCAATCAGGATCTTTTAGTTCAGGTGGAGATCGAACTGTCTACCCATCTAATGTCTATGCCCCTCAGGCGCAGGCTTTCTACTATAGAGGTTAGTTTTATATAACTATTGCAATCTTTACGAAGTTTTGAAATCTGGGTCAGCTGAAGCTGAACTGATCTGAATGTATGCTTGCTGTTGTTGATCACCTTTCCATATACAGAGGTTAGATTTAAAACCAAAATAGTGGTGTCTTTTTTTGGATTGCAAAGAAACAGTTATCTTTCATGAAGGGGACCCTGAATTATACTGCATTTGTTGCAAACGGAGGATCCATCATTAAATATGATTTAAAAGTTCTTCTAAGGAAAAGAATCTCGCCTCAAAGATGACACTAACAACCCAGCTTTATAAATTATATTGTAAAGAGAATTTATGGCTATTATTTAGGAATGAAGGGTACATAATTTTTCATGTTCATTTATTTGAAAATATGTAAATGATTAGGGTCCGTTTGGATAAGCTACCATTTCCCTTCTTCTTCTTCTTCTTCTTTTTTTTTTTTTTAAAGCAAAAAATGTGAATTTTTGACAGTGCAAAGATAATTACTTGTAAAAGTTGAGGTAGTAGGAATTTCTAACTAGCTCAACTTTTAAATGCAACTATCAGCACTTTGCCCACTCAAAACTTTCACCTTTTTGTTTTTAAAAGTAAAAAATAGGAAGTGATAGCTTATCCAAACAGGTCCTTGGATTTCAAAAATAAATCTGAAGATTTTTTTTTTAATTTTTAATTTTTTTTTCAATATTAGAAGTATCATTTATGTGGGATTTTATGGAACGGTGGAATATACGAACATTCACTTGCTCTTCATAATAACAAATGGCATGTTGCCCTACCTAAGCTGCAGGCATGCATGTCACTTTATGCACTTTTCAGATTACCAATATGATCTACTCCTACCCTTTTGATGCAGGCATGTGATGGTTGTTTATTTATGTCTGACACATTTGTTTATTTTTATTACAGTATATGATGATCGGTGCATTTGATGAAATGTTTTTGGACTCTTTTTATCTGGTGCTTTATAAAATTTTAAAATTTGACTTTAGATCAATCTTTAGTCCAATCAAGTGCTCTTAGGTCTGGGACATCATAGAAATTTGTGGTTGTTTATAACCAAAATTTAAAGATATCTATTCAACCTTTGAAATTTTAAACTTCCAGTTGAATTTTGTCCTGTTTGTGCAGTGGAATGAAGTTTATGAATGTTTACTGGTCACAAACCATAGTGAATTAACATTTTGTGCAAGGGCTCTCTCTCTCTCTCTCTCTAATAATACTTGATACACTTCAGGATTTCCTTACCATTTCGGGGCATGTGATTTTAGCTTAGGATCCTGCCTTTTAACTCTGAATAATAAAAAATAGATGACATGAACCATCTGAAAATAATATTTATTTTTTTACTTGCTGATGGGTTATCTATCAGAGAGGACCATTTATCTGATAGATAAGATTAATCTGTGGGGATTTGTAGGACATAGTGGATGGAGGGGGTGGCCCATTTATCAAGCGACTGATTGATGTAGACCTGAATTGCAATGGATTCCAGTATTCTTCTAGTAATACAGTGTCTTATCTTAATTTTAAAGGGACCATTTTCTGATCTGTGATGCAATTTTAGGTTATGACGGTACCACTGGTGAATGGGATGAATATTCTCAATTTGTTAACGCTGAAGGACTGGAAATTGGGTCTCCTGTAAGTAAGATCTCCTTCCCTGTCATCTTTATACATTTTATTCTTCCGATAGGACTCACTTTATTTTGTCTTTTAATATTTGATTTTATATAGGGCATCTACAATGAAAATCCTTCTCTCGTGTTTCATACGGGTTATGGCTACAGTCCACAAATGCCATATGGACCATATTCTCCAGTCACTACACCTTTGCCTTCAGTTGGGGGAGATGCCCAGTTATACTCCCCCCAGCAATTTCCATTCTCAGGGCCACCTTACTACCAGCAGCTAGTTTCTCCTGCCATGCCTTATATTACTTCTCCAGCACAAGCTTCTCAGCCAGAGCTCACGTCGTTGGTGAGTGTTGACCAACAAGGTGATGGAATGCTATTTGGGCCAAGACCTGGTTATCCTCCTCCATTGGGATCCTTTGGTAGAGGAAATTTTCATGGAAATTCTGGCACTCTTGGTTTTCATGATTTGGCGCAAGGTTTTGATGGGTTCAGATCTGGTGGACTTTGGTCAGATTGGTCAAAATCCTCAGACAGACAGAGGTCCTTGACTCCCTTATCACCAGCAGTATCTCCACAACCAATTGGCACACTTGGGCCATTTGGGCAAAATGTTGGAATGGTTTGTTATCTTACCTGTATATGCCTCTTTTTGAATTATAATACATTTTTGGACATCTCAATATGATTACAGTTATTTATGTTGGCAATTAAATAGTGCTTTTGAGTGTATTCCAATTTGCTTCCATTTCAAGCATCAAAGATGGGAAAAATGGAGAACTTTTGCATTATTCTAGGCACAAAATATTTCATCTTTTGATTATTGATTATTCAAATCTTAATCTATACTTTATAAAAAAGATTATTGTGTTATTTATCAAAGCGTCTCTACATAGGGAATTTACCGTTTCTCATTTATGCGACTTTTGATCAACTCTGACTAGTTTTGTGCAAAATTGTTCTTAAGTGTATGTTTTATAGTTGTAGAAGGCAAGTTGGTTTAACTGGAGCAGGTCTCAACTGTCATGGTTGCCAAAGACTTGCAGGAATATAGTAAATGTTCTATAAAATGAAATTGTATCATGAATTGATTAGGATTTAGGGAGTTTGTTATGTTCTGATTTTTATAGTAGTGAACAAAAAGTTTTCATTAATAATTATTTGTTTAAAATACAAATAGGATATGCATTTTGCATCCATTGTTGAGGAATTAATTAAATATTGATATTGAGGGTTTGAAAATAGAGAAATATTGTCAGAAGAAAATTTCAATATCAATTTAGAGAAATGATGGAAACAAATGGCAAAATGTAGAAATTTTCAATGAGACTTTGGAAAACAAATAAACAACCTGGAATCAAAATATTCTAAATAACATTTTTACAATCCAAGTATGTGATGTGTAAGAATACCATTTTATGCTAATTTTTGAAATGTCAAAAACACCATTAAAATTTTATTTATTCAGTAATTCTTGCATATAACTCACTAGAGCTTATATACTTTTGTCATATTTCTCCCATACGCCCGAAAGGCTACCCACTTTAAATTGCCTTTGTTAGTGATTGTTTATGCAAGATGGTTAACACTTGTGCAAGTTTGTACTTATTATTATTATTATTATTCTTGTCATTGTTCTTTTTATAAAAGATAATTGTATTAATCACACAAAAAAAAAAGATGCAAAAAGCTATGTACACAGGAAGTACACAAAAAAGACAATAACAAAGCACAGGCGGATAAAAAGCCAAAAAATAGGGTGTTTCTGCAACCCAAAACAGAGTCACCCGAAGGAAGAGCATGCTGAACTCATCCTTGATTCGTATGTAACTGTACTCTCCATTTTCAAAAGTCCTCCAATTCCTCCTTCAATAGACACCAAATGAGACACAAAGGTGCAACTCTTCAATTAATCTTGCAGTTCTTATCCTTGGTCTTAAACCACCAACCCTGTAGGCATTTTTTAACTGTCCTCAGCATCACCCATGGGATGCCCAAAGCTGCAAACAAGGTGCTCCAAAGTTCAACTGCCATAGGATAGTGAAAAATATGATCCAGTCACTCACCACACCTCTTACACAAGCAACACTAGATTGACCAACCCCCTAGAAATAAGATGGTCAATGGTGAGGCATTTATCTCTAGCTGCAGTCCTTGTGAAAAAGGCCACCTTGAAAGGGACACAAGGACTCCAAATCCTCTTTCCAGGGAAGGGATCCCTCGCTGAATCTCTCAACAAAGAACAATTTTTAATCATTAAAAAACTACTGGCAGACCTCTTCCACCACATTCTGTCCTCTCTATCCCTGACTAGCTGCACATTTTAGAGCTTTGTACTGAATAACTTCACTACCTTTAACTCCCAATCCTGGAAACTCCTAATGAAAGTCAGATTTTAATTGAGCTGCGATCTGACCAAACAACATAATCAGACACCAGTACTTCCTTATCGCACCAATTGCAAGGAGATCAAAGAATTCATCCCATAAAGACAACATACAAACCAAACATCTCCAAAACTTAACCCTCATACCATTCCCACTCTGAAGACTTATAATAAGCCTTGACCCTCATTCAATTCTTTCAAATAAAATTTAATTCTCACTGTGATTTCATTTTTCTTGTAAAGAAAATTGCATCTACACTGTTTGTTTTTTTTTTTTTTTTTTGAGAAGAAAATTGCATCTCCACTGTTGTGTTGTTGGAATAATTTCAACTCAAGTCATGGAACTTGATCAGATTTGAACAAAGAATTATATGATTAGATGATGACAAAAGTCATCTGATAAGAAACTATAGATAATAAATTGATAGTATGGTTAAATATCAAGCTTGATTATAGTATATCTTAAATTTTACAAACTATGAGTTGGCATTGACATGGGAATTTTTTAAGTGACTGTTTTGGGTTATCATGTCATCAATCTTTGACCAGATGACCATATAGCCCACAGCTGTGCTGTAAGACTGTCAGTGATTGTCACCTGTATGAAACCCAAGCACTCATATCTTTTACTTTTAATGCTTAATATTTCATCTTCTGCAGGCTTCTCAACAACAAAGATCATTGTATGGGTTTGGATCTGGTTCCAATTCCTATAATAGAAGCTACCTGCACAGTGGTTTTAATCAGGCCTCTAGCTTTGGAAGTGCATCCATTTCCAGTTTGGGAACTAATGGCCGGGGTTGGCTTGCACTTGACAACAGCAGACGGCGTGGAAGGGGCTCCGGATCTCTATGCAGTTGTAATGGCACACTTGATATCCTAAATGAGCAGAACCGAGGACCAAGAGCCTCAAAGCCTAAGAGCCAGATCACTGCCGATCATAGCTCTTCCATTGATAATAGCAAATATGTCACATCTATAGTCAAGACACATGATGAGTTATACAACCTGCCGGATTTTATCACAGAGTACGAGGATGCTAGATTCTTTATAATTAAATCTTACAGTGAAGATAATGTTCACAAGAGCATCAAATATGGTGTCTGGGCCAGTACGCCAAATGGAAACAGAAAATTGGATGCTGCTTATCGTGAGGCAAAGGAGAAGCAAGTCACTTGCCCGGTCTTTCTCTTGTTTTCAGTAAGTCATCTAATCCTTAAAGTCTTATAAAGACAAGAAGATTACTAGACAGTGGTCTCTTGTTCATTTTTTCTGTTCGCCTAGTACAAAATTATTGAAGTGATAAAATATGATATCAAGAATAATAGTAAGAACACTTGATTGATAAAGTTGGATCATAGATAACTTTATTGAGGTTCAAGCTGTAACTGGGAAAAAGCAATGCATGTTAGAAAATAAAAGTATATGTTATTTTATAATTATTTGATAATGTTGCAAATAATTGATGAATTATCAAATTTTCTGGAATATTGGGTTTAAATACACTTGATGAAAAGGTTGGGTTGGGAGTTTTGGGAATAATTTTGGAATATTATGAAAATGGCATGGGTAGTGGTCTGCCGTTATTTTTATTTATTTATTTTTTATTATTATTAATTTTTTTTTTTTTTTTTGGGGGGGGCATGAAAACTTATGGCTCAGTTGCTTACCTGATGCAAGATGTTTAGGGGATGATATCAAAGGTTGAGGGTAGTAGGCCTTGTAGATGGTTTCAGGTAGTATTGGGCTGCTGTTTGAGGCAAGAGAGTTGTTAGAAACGGAGGAAATGGTTTTTAGATATTCTGGACAGCAACTATTTCTGGGCTTAGTTATGGCTGTTTGGGATTTGAGGTGTTAGGATCAAGATTTAATGGTGGGACAAAGATTGGGGTTCTAAAAAAGTAGGATTTAAGGATTAAAGGTTTGAGACAAAGGATTATTGGTGGATTTAAAGAAAACACAACAGTAAAGTAAGTAGAAGGATGAGAAGAAGAAGAAGAAGAAGAAGAAGAAGAAAATCTAGGAATCACTCCTTGAAGGCTTGAACCCTTTAGGCATCACACCTAAGGTCCTGTAGACGTCACACTGAAGGTCATGTAGACATCACACCAAGTGTTAGGATTGTATCGCACAACCCTTAAGAGCTTCAATAACTGCAGGATATTATGTATCTTTTAACCCATTCATTCCAAAAGTCTGTTATTACACCATTTATATAGGCTTCCAAACTTGGGGGGGCAAGCAAGTTTTCAAGAAGGTCCTGTTTGCATTAGCTTTCCCAAAATCACTTTCGAAGCTCAAAATTCTACGTGATCTAAGAGATAGGGTGATAATCACTTTTAGATGACTTGCGGGGGTGATAGGTTGATTGACAAAATTTAAATACTAGAAGTGATTGTGACAAAAGCTAGAGGGGAAAACCCAACTTTTTCCACAATCACTTCTAATATGAAAATTTTGACGTGTGAGGACATGGTTTGAATATAACTCCAAAGGGATATGTGAAGAGATAGTTTTCCAAAAGTGATTTTAGGAGATGCTAATGCAAACAAGGCCTAAGTAGCCAAGTAGGCTTGACCAAAGCCAAAAGATCCAACAAAACTGACCTATACTAATTAGTAAGGCCGCAAAACAAAGCCTATACAAGACTCACCCCAAGTAAACGCATTCGATGCCAAAACTGAAAATTATCAAAGTGCTCTTGGCTCTGTAAAACTTAACAAAACTTAAATAAGATTAAACCACCCATATAAGTTAAATAAAACTAAACCAGCAGCATTGGACACTACTATAAGGATAAAAGCAACTTCACTCTGACTACAGTCAATTAAGAAAGGTCCCAAGCTGGCCCTATATTGAAGAACCGATTTTCTTGGTCTTTTGAGATCTGTATCATTATCTCTTTTGACAAGCTATTTCATTCTACTGATTGTAGGTAGAACTTTTTGCATACAAAATCATTTTCAAATTATGTCATGTTTTTATGTTAATTATGAAGAAAATACTTCTTAATAATTGGGTGGAGGGTTTTTTACATCACTTTTCCAATGGGCAGAGTACACATGTCAATATACTTGTTATTGGTTGTAGTCACATCTGTATTATGACTTTCTCAAGGGAATGATTTCCACGCTTGATAAATGCATCTTTAAAGATTGCTTCATTCTTGGCTTGAAAGTAGACGCTAGATTTGCCACATCAACTCTCAAGTGCATACAACAATATCATTATTAGGCATTTCCTATGCATGTTAACTAGTCATTGCACATGGTTAATTATTTTGGCGGATCTCCATGGTCTATTTTTCCATCGCTGCTGCTGTTCTTGCTGCCGCTGTATTCCCAAGTACGTTCATGCTTTACTATTTTGCCTTATATTTTGGACTTTCTTTTTACAATTGTGTACAGGTGAATGCTAGTGCTCAGTTCTGTGGGGTGGCTGAAATGGTTGGACCTGTGGATTTCGATAAGAGTGTGGATTATTGGCAGCAAGATAAATGGAGTGGGCAGTTCCCCGTCAAATGGCATATTATCAAAGATGTCCCGAACAGTCAGTTCCGTCACATTGTACTTGAGAATAATGATAACAAGCCTGTAACCAACAGTCGAGATACTCAAGAGGTAGGACTTTGTTTGGAATTTCTTAGGTGATTGAAATCTATGTAGAGTTTATTTATTATTTTAGGAGTGGCCTGGTCTAAGAACATTGATACATTGTTCTTCAGTTCCACAACAATTTAAACCAATGCAAAACCTAGGTTTTTAGTTTGTCACTTGAATTAAATGCATTGGCTTGTTTTGAGGGTCATTCACTTTATCCTAGATTTAAACCGTAGGGAAAAAAACTGTTGAAAAGCTGTAGTAATCTGCTTCTTTTTAAGGAAAATCTCGTTACTATTCTACACACTAGCGGAAGGATTTAAAAGCTGATGTTAGCTCTGTCTCCTCTTTCCTAATGTGCCTTGAGTGAGGTGTAATATGAACAGGATGTCTCCTTTGGTTTCTTGATAAGTTGCTCTGTCCCAAACTCGTGTTCTATTTATGATAATATGAGATTTTGAATAATTATTTGTTGTTTTTTTTTTTTTAAATAAGTAAATAATCTGGTTACTTCTTAATTTCTGAGTTCTGACTCAGATTAATTCCTAGATTTTAATTTTGTTTGTAGCTGTCCTACCTGTCTTATGTTCCTTCTTATTTCATTTTGCTTATGTATGTATCGGATTAGGGTTATTTTAGTTATTGTGAAAGTTGTTAGCAATCAGTGACGAAAAAAATTCTTCTTTTGCTTCTAATAGTTGTAGAATAGAATAGAATTATGGAATTTTGGTCTTATCATTTTTCCTTCACACATACATAATACATTTCATCTCATTTACTTCAAATTAGATTCAATCTTTGTTTTACAGTAATATTGTTAGCAATCATAACTACTACTTTTTTTTTTCTCTGGGTTTGCAATCAAAACTCATATAATTTCTTTTCAATTAGTTGACAGTTTTTACTCGACTATTTTTCTTGCTTCCTTATGCCTGATTTATGATACTGCAGGTAAATTTAGAGCAGGGTATTGAGATGTTGAACATTTTCAAGAGTTATGAAACTGATGTGTCCATCCTAGAAGATTTTGACTTTTATGAAGACAGGCAGAAAGCCATGCAAGAAAGGAAGGCAAGACAGCAAGCTAGTTTGATGTCTGTTGGGGTAGTTGGAGGAAATGAGCACAGAAATGCTGTTACATTATCCACTGATTTCATCAAGCAGATGTCTAAGAGTTTTGCACAAGTTGTACGGTTGGACGAGAGTGGTAAAGAAGGCCCAGTGACTGACAGAGTCGTTTCTGCTGCTGATGCTTCAATGGGCACCAGAGTTAAACAACTTGAAGATGCTATGACGACTGTGGTGTCTACTGCTCAGCCCAGTTAGGTAATCATAACAATGCTGGGCATCTCAGGCGGGCTCGCTGTTAGTGTAAGAGACTCGGCCTTTGATTTTACTGTTTTTAGTTCTAAGTTATCTTTGGGAAGGTAGATGTCAGATGGTTCAGAATTCATCGGAGTGCAGTCGTGTCGATGGAAAGGCTTACAAGGTCTGTGGGGGCTGATGGTAGTCGTGTATAATATATGCCTGACAATGCCGTCTTTCAAATGTAACTTCTAGTTTTTCCTTTTTCTTCCTTTTGTCTCCCTTTCATTTTGCATTTTGGGGTGGGAGTAGTTTATGTGAAGATACTGGTTGAAGATTTTCTGAGTTTGTAAAGTTTCCCCCATATTGGCAGGCCCTTTAATAAAGGAATGCAGCAAAATAGACCTTTTAAGGCAAAACTTTGTTTTCTCCATTCTATGATATGCATAAATAAGATTTGACATTCACACAAAGACAGGCAACGTGAAGGTTTTTTTAGTTCTCCTTCCAATAATTGTTGTTTTTCATTTAAGTCCAGCAGATTTCTTGTGAAATCTCAAACCATTTTCACCTTCACTTTCACCTCTATAATCTCTTGAAGAGGACACTCGCATAGAGTTTATTCTTAGCTTCTGCTTGGATCTTGAAAACCTCCTATGAAAAAAAGCTGTAGAATTTAATAGATTGGTAAGCAATTTTCAGAATTTCCTTTTCTTTTTCCTTGTCGTTTCTACTTTCTAAGATCCAAACAGCCTGATCTATCATGTGAAGTTTGCATGGGTACAAAAGGAGTTTTGAAGCCATACCAGACAAGTAGTCATTGTGGGGTTGGTTGGCCTCAAATTCTTGGCCAAGTTGTTTGGCTGTAAATCCAACCCCAGCCCCACATTGGCCCCAATGCTATCTTTCTACTGTAATTTTATTTTTATATTTTTTTTTTGTGATGTGATGTGATGTGTGTCAGAATGAGTGTGTCTGAGAGTCAAGCCAATTTTGAATTTATCCATATCCTTTTTTTTATTGGGTAAACAAATTTATGCATATCTTCTTATCCGTGAGAATGACAACCTGCCCACTACATTCATATTTTTATTTTTGGCGTAGCAAATTATTTTAAATTCATTTATGAATTCAAAAACCTTTTTTTTTTTTTTTTTTTTTTTTTATTTCGAGAAATATTGTATGAATTTTAAAATACACACCTTCCTATGGATAGATACCCTTGGAAAGGTTTTACGAATGAAATTTTATTATAAAATACCATGCAATGACTTTAGAGTTTGTTGTTCATACATTCAATTGTGAGATCCAAATTTTTATTAATTTTAATTGACCGTTAAGAGTTGATTTTGTTATTTTTCCGATGAATTTTTTTCACTACAATGTGATAATATAAAGATATGATAGGTGTCTTAAACTGTGTTCGTAATGATTAAAATAATAAAATATTTTAGAAACGGACGAGAGATACTCCCGTTGCATGGGAGCTCTATGTTAAATTCCCTCGTTGATAACGGTCAATATATTGATAATATTTTGTATCAAACTCTTAATCCCAATTTATGTATTATGTTTAGTTAGTTCCATGAACATAATTTTTGTTATGAGTTTTAATTTTTTTTGAAAATTGTATAAAACTCATTGTTAAGTTAACACAATTCACAAGCATTCCATAGTGTTAAATATCATATTAATCAAACCCTAATAGCCATTTGATTCAAAAATTTAAAATTTTAATTAAAAAAAAAGTCTCACATTTATGGATGAATAAGTTCATAATCTTCATTAGATTTTAAATTTGATAGATAAGAGAGGAAAATGTAAATTAAAGGTTGATTTTACAAAATATAACTTGTTGATGAGTTGTTAATATAATAGGAGTTTAGATTTACTGTTGATTTGACAGGTGATTTGTTGATCACCGTCGTATGGAAGAAAGGGGATCCAATGACTCATATAAAAAAAGTCCATGAATTTGACAGATGATCCAAAATACACTAAATTTGGGTATTTTTTATGTGAGCCATTGAATCTCCTTTATTATATACACGACGATCCAACTATGATTAATAGGTGTCAGATAGACAGCAAATCCAAACTCGTATAATAGTAAATATTGCCGCATCTAGTAAAAGATTCCGATCTGGAGCCACCAACACAATTCTGCCACATGACGCTTGGGACTCTCTATCAATTAAAAGGCACAAATAGCCATAGACTTGTACTAATTTACCAAAAAAACCATACAGCAGCATAGCTGTCAGTTAGTCGACCCACAGCTGGACGACTTCAACGAGCACATAACCACACACAACCACGCAGTTATTACAATTTTATTCAGAAGCGGAAAAATAGATACGAGACCAAACAAAAACTTTCACCAGTTTCCTTCTCCACATAACATGAGAAAGTGAAGAAGCCAAGTATCTCAATCAACTGAGAGAGAGAGAGATGAGCACAATCTGGGTTTCATCTTCAGAGGAATTTTGGAGGGAAAACGTGTATGGTGGGTGGGCTACTATCTTTGCTTTGCTCCTTATATTGGTATGGCAGTTAGCCAGGTTCTTCTTCTCCACTCGTTCTCGTTCTGCATCAAAACCCATTCTGTCTCCTCCTCCTCCTCCTCCTCCAAATCCCCATATCGGGTAATTTTTTTGTTTTAAGTCTTTCTTTTTCTTTTGAATCTCAAATTGGGTCACCAGTGAAAGAAAATTTTGAAGGGGTATTGAATCATTCTCTTTTCAAAAAACAATTCAGTACCCACTTTTCATTATTTATTTAATATATATACGAATTGGAGCAAGGCAGGCCTGAATCTCAGAGGCACTCTTGTTACTTACAATACCCGTTGCCTCTTTAAGTCAATTTTCAATTTCTAATTGTTTACTTCAATTCAGGCTTCCACGGCTAAAATGATCATTTTGGAATTTCAGGCCATACTTTTCATAATTCTACCAATGTCATAGTTACATTTCCATTATTATTATTATTATTATTATTATTATTTTGAAATTATTGTTGTTATTTATGGCTCAAATTGATTATGTTGACTTTCCCTTAAATAGTGGATCAATACTATTTTGATAAACTGAGACTAGGGAGCTGGAAATTTTCTATGTGGTTGGATAATTGATGGGGAAGTTGTGGTTGTGTATGCAGAATATCTGGGATCATAACAGATGCTGATTTAAAGAAACTAATTGACAATTTGGATGAGAAGCTCAATGAGGATGAGAATGAAAAATGGGACAATGTCATAGACAAAAGAAACAGTCTTTTTTCCTACGAAGCAAAATGCTGCAAACCAAAGGTTACAAGTCTTATGTTTAACCTATGTGGGTTTTACTTTATTTATTTTATTTTATTTTTTTACATTTTAAATTGTGTTTTAACTTTTCAGAAACTGCTAATCTAAGTCTCTAGTTCGTATAGTATTTACGCTTCTTAGATTGCAATTGTAGGCTTATTAAGTTGAACAACTGTTTTCCTTTTATCATATGTTGTTACCTAAACACATTGGCACGCTTGATTTTAGTTCAAACTTCAAAGTATAGGATACATTAAGCTTCACTCTGAGAGACACTCGATGAACAATTTGTTTTAAATCTCTCTCTCTCTCTCACACACACGCGAGCCCCTGCCGGCCTGCCCGTGTTTATATCAACATAATTCACATAATTTATGTTCATACTAGTACTTGTGGTGCGGTTTTACTTAACTGGCTCAGCATAAATTGGCTAATTATTTAGAGTTGGTGCTTTTATCTTGTTTCTTGCAGGATGGTCCTCTGAAATATTTGAGTGTGACAGTATTTGAGAATTGCTCTGCTGAGATGCTAAGAGACTTTTACATGGACAACGATTACAGAAAACAGTGGGACAAGACCATTGTTGAGCATGTGCAGTTGCAGATGGATGCAGCTAGTGGAACTGAAATTGGTCGCACAGTAAAAAAGTTCCCGCTTCTGACACCTAGAGAATACATATTGGCTTGGAGAGTGTGGGAGGGAAAAGATAAAACTTTCTACTGTTTTATCAAGGTAGCTGTCACCATAATTAAGTCTAACTGCACAACTAATCTCTTTATGGTATTGTCAAGCTCTATGTAGTTTCCAGGGTTCATATGGTAGTGCTGTAGATGTTCTTGACTACACTTACATATGCATACTCTATCACGTGACAGGAAAAATATGGTAAAAAACAAAAGAACTTCGTTAGAACAATGCTTCATTGAGAATTTTGAGACTTATAACATTAGAAGCGACCCTTATTTACTTGTATTACACTGCACTAAGATTTGTGAAGTGTTTTTTTCCCTAGTTTTCTTGGATGTTAACTTTATGAGGTATAGTTTTTAATTTTTGGCTAAAGTTAATGTTTCACCATCTCTCATCCGAAGCTATTTTGCTATGACGTCTGAATGATATTGTGAGGGATCATCCTATACATGTTGGGTTTAAGTGTGTTTTCAATCATCTTGGTAAGTATCGCGATATACATTGCAAGTATGGTGGCGAGACAATAAAAATTTTAAACTAGTTCTAAACTCTTTTGTGCAGGCCAGCATACAAACGGTGGCGAGACAATAAATTTTTTAAACTAGTTCTAAACTCTTTTATGCATGCCAGCAGACACATCTATTAGGCCTCTGACAACCATTGCACTTCACACCCCCTTCCCCTACCCCCACTAAAAAATAAATCCCAAACGTGCACGCATGCATGCATTTTGTAAAGATTTGGTGATGTTATGAAAGATTTAGGTTGTTGATGATTTAGTTAATTTACTCCACCTATCAAAATCTTGTTAGAATTGTTAGATTTGTTTGGAAATTTTCATATTGCTTTAATTTACTCTCTCTCTCTCTCTCTCTCTCTCTCTCAACCATGTTAACTTGGAATGTTTTGCTAAGTTGCAGTACTAGTGATGTCAGCTCTTTATAGTCCAGTCAGGCTGGGTTTATTAGCATTGCAGATATCAGATAGGAAGAATGTTTATAAAAATATGCTAGTTTAAAGTAGATGTTAAGATTGATTGTGAATTGAATCAATGACTGGCAGTGAGTTGTGGAAACCAGAACCTGCATGGCTGTGATTTACAGGAACCCCTTCTTTGGGTTCTTATTTTAGTGAATGGGGCTACAATGATCACAAAGAAAGTTGATGCCTTTGAACTGGCTGGATTAAATTCTGAACTTGCTTATAAAATATATTTTGATTTTAAGTAGGTAGTTTATTCTTCCCAGTTTTTGATGCCTGGATTTCTTCTGCCCCTGTAATTATTATCTGATTTTGATTTTTTAATTTTGTGTTTACCATTGTTTAGGAATGTGAACATGCTTCAGCACCACGACAGAAGAAGTACGTGCGTGTTGGTTTCTTTAGATCTGGTTGGCGAATCCGGAAAGGCAAGTGGTTCAACTTACCCTTTTCATTATTCTCCTTCTCAAAGGAACTGATCTCTCTCTCTCTCTCTCTCTCTCTCGGATGAACCATGTAAACATTGAAAGATATTGCCCCAAATTACAATAATGTAATGCTTAGAGACAATTATACATATCAAATGCAAGAATTCAACACTAAGGAAAATTGAGCCAAAAAAAAAAAAAGGAGGGATGAAGGGGTTCTTTTAAAATCTAAAGTCAAAACCATGAATACCTTAATTAAAGTGATTTATTCTCAAACTGAAACAGTAAGCATTGTGTCAATATGAATGGAGGCAATAATGAATCTTGAAAACTACCTCTTATTCAAACTTGGTACGTTACTAAATTAAACTGCGATATTGAACACCACTTTCCATTGCAACATGTGTGTTGCTTGTGTTAATTCTGATTTTACAAAAAATCATGCATTACATATTCTGCTTAAGTTTGTATTAGATTTATTCCATCTGTTTATTGCGGGCAAACAGAAGATTTATTCTGATTGCTTGAGCTTCAATTATCCTAAAGTTTGATTATTTTGCTCCAAAAGGTGGCAAACTAAGTGCATGGCATCCCTCGAGTTGTTTGCTTTTCTCTAAAGGGACATGGAGACAAATTTAGTCTGATATACTTGTGCTTCTGACTTGTATTACTACAGTACCTGGTAGAAATGCCTGTGAGATAAAAATGGCACACCAAGAAGATGCTGGTTTGAATGTGGAGATGGCAAAGCTGGCTTTTGCGAAGGGCATATGGAGTTACGTGTGTAAGATGGATAATGCATTGCGGAAATACTCTACCATCAGCCGTCCTCAGTCAAATTCAGCTGCGACTGCGGTCACTCTTATTCAGAAGGTCAGGACTAATTTTCTTCATTTTTGACTGCTGATTATCACCCTTGGGCCTTGGCCAGCATGAAAAGCATTTCTTGATTTCAGAACTTGGTCAACTCCACTATGTTGTGGCTGTGGCCACAGGTGTTGAATCCATAAACTACATTTACAAGAAAATAGGTTGAGGTAAATTAGTTTTCTTGGTTCCATACTACAGAAGGATATCCGCCTTTGGATTTGCAGATATAGCACCTTTGGATTTGGATTTTGGTTTGAGTCTCTAAATCCAACTCCATTACTTGTAAAGACTTTTCACAACAGAGGTTTATGTTTTGTCAAAATTTGCAGACAGTGTGAACATCCACTTTCTTGGATTTGAAATGACTGCTGAAAGTGTGAGTTAGAAATCCATACTACTTGGGATCTAGACATTCAAATCATATATCTGAATCCAGGTATCCAAACGCACTCACGGATTATTTCTCTCGACAGTTAAAGGTGTCCAAATATAACTTTCAAGTCTCCTGCCAATTTTTTTATTTATGCAAGGATAAGTTATTTTATTATTACCTGCAGCATTATGAAGTCGAGAAATAATGAACGTTCACAAGATTATCATATATCTATTCTTTGGTGTTTCTCCTTGGCATGCTATTTGTTTTAATAGATTTTATTTTCCTTCCTACATAGGTCCCATCCAAATTAGATTCCTTAAACCGCACGACAAGCCCAGCTCATTCAGCAGTCTCTTCTGCAAGTACCATTCGTGGGCGAACTACTGGTGAAGACAAAGAGAGGAAGCTCTCAAGAAGGCCATCAAGAAAAGTGATAGCCAATGGATTGCTTCTTCTTGGGGGTGTGATCTGCCTGTCTCGCGGTCATTCTGCCCTGGGTGCTAAGGTTGCCATGGCATACATCTTAACGAAGCTGAGTAAACGCGGTGCTTCAAAAAGCCAAAGAAAAGAAAGTTGAGAGAGGAGTTTTTGTTGTATTACTACAGCTGATTTTATAGATTGTCATAAAGCTTACCATACACTATTTACTGTAGCATGTAACATAGACTGATTAACTTGTACACAGTTTGTTGTCATTTTCTTCCCTCTATTTTGTTTTCCAATATATATATATAATTTGTGTGTTTGTATACACGTTCATTCTCAGTTCAGTTCAATGGAACCTTTGAACTGTGCTTGTGCAGAGATTGTGCTTAACTGGGGTTATATATGTATGGGTCCTGTAGAGACAATTAATCAAAATCAAGTTGGGCCTATATGTATACATATGCAATTTCTGTTCAATGATTGTTTTGTCCTAAAATTTGTATTGGAGGGTATTTTTTTTGTCTAAATGTTATCTTAAGGACCTTTGGGGTTAAAGAGTTGGGAGCTTGAACCTAAAATAACACCATAAAAGTTTAAAATGGAAGGGATTTATGGCTGAAGCTCTTGCAAAATTAATAGATTTTGAAGCTATGACTATACCCTTAAAGCATCTCCAATAGTACATTTGCTAAGCCAAATCCATTTTTTGGATCAAGATGCAAAAAAGCTCCTCCAATGCAAATTTGATATAAATTTGGATCATGATTTGGATGGACATATTTTTCTTCAAGACATGTGAAAGTGTATGATAAGACTTTGAATGGGCCACGACGTTCGCAACGTGCCATCAAAAGAAATCCAAAATATCATGCATGAAGACACGTAAGCATTCAAGTGGTTGTGGGATCATTTCATAGTCCAACTTCTATGATCTTGTGGCCAAGGAAATAGGAGGGATTAACAACCATGTGCAGGAACGAGTCATAAGTAGTGGTAGAAATAAAAGCCGTTGCATTGATTTTCACTTCGGCTTTTGTTATTTTTATTATTTGAATTTGTTTCATTATGGTGATAAAGACCTTTAGTTTCGGCGACATACGCTGAAAGTTTGTTAGATTTATTTGTATTTATTGCTCAGAGATATCAATAAAGGATATCAACTAGTTTAACCCAATTTCTTTGTGTGGTCTGTTCTCACCCGAAGAGAATACTTATAGTCCATTGCTGTAGTACACGAATCTTTGACTGGGACCTATCAGTGTATGGCAACTTTACTTGGTTTAGGGAAAGAGAGAGATAATGAGTCCGTAAAATAAATAAATAATGCATTATTGGAGGATCTGCATCTCTAACCAAATAATAAGCAAGCTAAAATATTGATTTGGATCTCCAAAAATGGATTCTGCCATTGGAGATGCTTTAGAATATATATAACCTAAATATTAAATTTTTTTTAGTAATTCAAAGTGTACGAAATATTGTTTTAATAATAATATAGAGATTATATATATAAATTAGATTAAATTAAATAAATGCTTATTTATAATTTTCCCAAATTTATAAATGGATAGTTACTAGATAGGCAGGAAATTTTTGATTTGGAACACCTTTTGATTTCAAAACACCCGCAGTGTTTTGAAAGCAGTTAAAATACGCGGGGGAACATGGCTTTCGTTCATTCCGAAAAACAATGGGAGGCTCTCCCAAGTTTTGGCCAAAGCTCTCGCCTTTCACCTCCCAACGCCAATGCCTCTTTCTCTCTCTTTCACTCTCTCTCTCTCCTCCATTTTTGGCTCCCACAAGTTCTTCACTAATTTTAGCCATACCCATTTCCCCCAATCTGAGAAAATCGACGGATTTCCCAAACGCACAACTCAAAAATCCAAAAAAAACAAAAACAAAAAAAACACAGAGACATTCATTCAATTATTCATGGAAAAATGAAGATTATGATGATGATGATGATCTCTAGCTGTTCTCCTGTCTGGGCATTTCCTTGAATTCGAGAAAAAAGAACCCTTCTCTTTACTTCATTTCTTCAAGGGTTTGTGTGTTTGCTAAAGAAGATGTTCCCTAATTTGATAGGGTTCTCCATTGTTTTCTTCGCAATCTTCAGCACTACCCTTGTTCTTTCTAAAACCAATGTCCCAGATGGTAAGCACTCTCAATTTCCCCATTAAATCCTGTTTTTTTACAAATTTATTAATCATATATATATAAGCATGCACTTATGCATATTTGGTTTATTTAAATTGACATGGTTGTTCCATAAATGTCGAATTTACCTGAATCGATGGCCGAAAAAAAATGTTTGTTGAATATAATCCACACAAGCAAAGTAGAATTAAGGAAGATCATGGGATATTGTTTAAAACTTCTTTCCAATACTAACAAAAGCTCAGATAAATTTGATCTTGCCGGTGCTTTATTCTTGCACATGAACATAAATATTGAATTCTCACTTGCACTGGTAAAATTCTTGTTGCAGATACATTGGTTGATGATATTTGAAATCTATGCTAACCCATTCTTTATACAGTTACCAATGGCTATTAGGAGAGTGTCTAACCTTTTCTTATGTGATTTCGTTGTCATGATGCATTTGTTTAATTTTATTGGCCCGCCTTTTTTCTCAGAGTTGATATGCCTTAATACTCTTTTAAGATATATATATATATGGTGTTGGAAATTATAAAAAAATATTACCTCAAAAATGAAGGAAAAGTGAAGTAAGGTCGGTTGAGGCGCGGACTAGGTCGCTCTCTTTAAGACGATTTGTGCCACTACGGAAAGATCTGATGCAATAGTTTCTAGCACGTCGCCTCCACGATACAACAAGCCTAGCCACTCACTTATTTTCTCTAAGCTTGCACAACTTTGAGAAACACACAACACCTTTCTTTGCCTAAAGAAAAACTCACAAAACACTTAAAGAAAATCTGAAAATTATAGAGAATCAAAGATAGAAGAGAAAGCTTGTGAATTGGTGAGTTAGAATGCCTAGAGGAGTCCTCTATTTATAGGTGTAGCAAGGTGTAACCTATGCTGTAGAATTAAACATGGCATTCACTCCATTTGTGAAGGTTTTTGATGAATTCGAATTCGTTATTATATGTTTTCTCTAAGCTTGCACAACTTTGAGAAAATATGAAGCTTCACACAGCACCTTTCTTTGCCCAAAGAAGAACTCACAGAACACTTAAAGAAAATCTGGAAATTATAGAGAATCAATGAGAGAAGAGAAAACTTGTGAATTGGTGAGTTAGAATGCCTAGAGGAGTTCTCTATTTATAGGTGTAGCAAGGTGTAACCTATGCTGCAGAATTAAACGTGGCATTCACTCCATTTGTGAAGGTTATGAATAAAAATTCAAATCTGAAATGAATTCTGTTCATAACAGATAGAGGTTACAAAATTTTAAAAATAAAACATGTGATAAATCTGATTTCATTTGAATATGAATCTAGAAAAAAATAAATTAGAAAATGAATTCTGGATTGTTACGAAAGAAGTCCGAGTTGGAGAGCTACAGGTGCTGGATCATTTTGAAAACTCATACCTCCTCCACCCTCTTCCCTTCTTGCGCACGTGAGGTGCCAAGTTCTCTAAGCCTTCACTAAGCATGAGTGAAGAAGAGAGCTAATAAACCACTCATTGTTATCTTCTTCTAATCAATGTGGGACAAGGGAAGATAGGTAAGTTTTATTTTTATTAAAATACACCAACATAGGGTACCAACCCTACACCCTAAGCCATAATAAAATTTTAAAATCTAGATTGAGAGGGGATAGAGAGAGAGGCAATGAGAACTTATTGTGTAAGTTAATTAAAAAAATAAAAAAATTGATGTAATGCCAAGGGGAAGTACTACTTAAATTCATCTGGTTGTGTGAGAGAGAGAGAGATTAAAAAAAAGGTCAACTTAATTGAAATTTTCATTTAATTAGAGCGAGAATAGAGTAACCGAAACATTAAATTATTAGTTCAGTTGAGATTTTTATTTAATAGGCTACTTATGACATTGCATTTAATTTAATTTTTTTTTGTTGAAAGATATAGGTAATCACATAAGTATTACCTTTTTTTTTTTTTTTTTTGTCTAATGAAGCCCATTGGGCTCATGAGATACACAATAGGAGGTAGCCCTAAACCCTCCGCACCTTGATGAAGGCGGGATTCGAATCTAGGTCTTTGGTACAACCACCAAGAGACTTTACCAGCAAGCTAGCTAGCACCTTCAATCACATAGGTATTACAAGTCTGCCTTAAATGTTACTTTATAAAATACTAGTAGTGGGACACACGATGCGTGCGATAATATGATATATATATATATAGTCCCGATCTTATCGGCTATACCCCATTTTAACTAAAATCAGCTAAGAACACAAGCCCTTGATTCCCAATCTCAAGATTCCAATCCAATGGCTCAAGGGTCTTAGCTGATTTTAGTTAAAATGAGGTATCCCTAATAAGAACATTTTTCTATATGTATATGTATGGGGTGTTTTATAAAAAAAGATAAAAATTCATGACCTAACTAAAAACGAAAACTTTGTGATCTATTTCTTTGAACCCCTAACCTCCTTTTGAGAGGGGAGAGATGCCACTTAGGTGACAAGCTTGTTGTTAGTTAAGTAAGAAAGTTGCTTTTGATGTTTTATCATTACATATATGTTTATGTGCTTGCATGTGCAAGGGCTTAGAACAAATTTATTCACTCTATGGATGAAATGGGTACTTATATTTTATTACATCTTTCCCTATTCAAGATTCTGATGTTTTCTAATTGTCTTTGCAGTCTCTGCCCTCACAGTAATGTATACCAGTTTAAATTCTCCTTCAAAACTGACTGGATGGAAATCCAGTGGAGGTGATCCTTGTGGCGATTCCTGGGAAGGAATTGAATGCTCAGACTCATCCGTAACTGAAATGTATTGATTTTTGTTTTATCGACATTGATGCTTCCATGTGTATAAATATATTTATGAATTGTATGTGAATCTCTAAGGCTTATAGTTCATATTTTGTTAGAGGCTGCCCTTATTTTCTAAATTGCATCTTGTTTCTATTAAATATTTTTTGCAGAAGATTACCTGACCTTGGACTCACTGGATCAATGGGCTACCAGTTATCAAGCTTGAAATCTGTCACATACTTGTGAGGCTCAGATTTTGAAAATTGACGTATTTCTTTGTTTTATTTCAATTTGTTGTATGAACTTAACCACAAAGAAATGCTTTTGCTCGTCATAGTACAGTGATCTCAGCAATAACAACCTCAAGGGTGATATACCTTATCAACTTCCTCCTAATGTACTGCACATGTAAGTCATCAGGAGTTCACTTTACATTATTGAGATGGAAAAAATAATTCAGCACAAAAAGTTGTATATATTTGTGATCCATAAAAGATTATTTTACTTGCATAGCAATACATGTAGGCACATTCAAATGAGTAAATTCTACAATTTGGGCTTCTTGAGGCTAGGGTTTTTATGAGGATTAAAATTATTAACATTTTTTTTAAAAATTTGGCGGACCTTTCATAGAGGCAATTATTCCGTGTTGGTCCCATGAAACTGGGTCCTAAAAGGGGTAAGCTAGATAGTTCCTAATTTCCAATACTTTTTGTACAAAATATCTGCTCTCCAGACTCCAAACATTTATATTCGTGCTTGTCAGCTCGAGACTTTTACCTTTTTCATATTTGTTTTCTTTACTATTTTTATTTGGTCATTTCCTTTTGCTATCCATGGAAAAGAACAGGATATGTAAGCTGGTTTTAGTCAGGTCATTTTTTTTTTATATAACTTTGAATATGGGATCATCGCCTGCATGTTCATTCACCTCCATGAGCTAGTAGTCCTTGTGGTTTATGTGATAGACGATATAATATGACATTCACTCATTGCTTTAGAAATTAGTTATATTTTAAAGATATTATTTTCAAAATGTTACAATATATCTGTAAAAAATCTTATACATAAGACAATAGTCCTTTGAGAACTTGCACCTGATTATTAGCTTATTATTATTGCTCTGAAGGCTTTCTAGAGCCATTAGTCTTTTAAGACAGTAGTCCCTTTTTGAATCTTAAGACATCAATTTTAAAGTACTTTACACCTTATTACAAGCTTATTTGAAATATGTTATATTCAGAATTTTTTGATTCTGCAGCCAGAGAATTTTCACTTAAGCTAGTAGCTTTTGTAAGAATTTGTACCTTATTATTAGCTCAATTTTCTTGCTTGAATTTTTTTATATAACCAGATTTCCTTTGTTTGAACTTAATATCTAAGAAGATACTAATATTATGGGCATGATGGGCAGAGATCTTTCTGGGAATAGCTTCACTGGTGGCGTGCCTTACTCAATTTCTCAAATGACCGACCTTGAGCACCTGTAAGCGGCACTTGTTTCTTAGTTGGCTTAACTTTATTAGCAGTCACACCCTTTCTCAATATTTTGTATGTGGGTGCAGAAATCTTGGTCGTAATAAGCTTAATGGACAGTTGAGCGATATGTTTGGACAACTACCTAAACTCACCACGCTGTAAGTACTATTATCATGGCAGCATACTTTTTATTTTTTATTTTATTTTTTTATAATTATTATATATTTTTTGCATTTTATGTTTGTTGAAAACAAAACTATGGATTAACAAGAGCTATTTGTCTTGTATTTAAGTTGTGTTAAGCTCGCTTCTAGATTTTAGGGAGGCACCCATAGGAGCGTGTGCTTAATTCTCTCTTTGATCTACCATTATTATTTCCCCTTTTTTTAGTGAAATCTCATTCATGTGAGAAATAATCCAAGTCTTTACAATGGAGAATTGAAGGAGCTTTAAGGAACACATCTCTTTTGAATCCCTAATAATAAGGGAATTTGGGATCCCTTTAAACTCCTTAAGGGAAACCAATAAGCAGAAGTGGTTTGTACTTTTCGCAAATTGTTCTTATGTCATTTATTTTATCCTTAAAGATCCTCTTGTTTCTCTCCATCCAAATGCACCACACAATAGCTAAAGAGGTACATCTCCAAAGCAGTTTGCCTTTCTCTCACCAAAGAAAAACTGCAATTTGAACTTCATAATTCCTCCTCCAAGTTTCTTTAAATGAAGACCCATTCCATTTAAATTCTCCAGGAACCTCTTTTGCTTCTTTTCCAATGTATTTCTATATCTCTTTTCACATGTTTGTTTAAATTCCTTTTACTATCTTTATCAAAGTTCAAATACTGATAAACGTTTTTCCCCTTTTAAGTTCCATTTCGTACTTCTCCTAAAATTTTTTGTCCCAATTATATTTTTTCCATCTCCTAATATGTGCATCTAAATTCTGCTAGCCAATGTTGTGTTGTCTCTCTCATGGTATTTCTTTACTTACATGAACCCTTCTCATAAGGAGAACTTTATCCAACTATTATTAAATCTGTTTTGAATGTTTTAAAAGTTTGCATTATGTTTCTAAAGCGGGTTTTATTATTACAAGATCATATGCTATTGCTAATTCCAAGATCATGTTTCTTGTCTGATTCCTCTCTCTAAATACATAATCCCCATGTGCCCTTTCATATCTTCAACCATCCTTCATGATATGACCATCTAGG
Source organism: Hamamelis virginiana (assembly GCA_017140935.1). NCBI lineage: Eukaryota > Viridiplantae > Streptophyta > Magnoliopsida > Saxifragales > Hamamelidaceae > Hamamelis > Hamamelis virginiana. Next base: position 2,429,737 of record JAESVK010001014.1, read on the forward strand.
TCTTCTTTTTATATGCATTTTTCTTCCTTGAGGATCCTTTGAATTAATCTACCCATATCTTTCTGAAGATATTGTTTTTGCAATCATCTAAGAGGTTCATGTATGGTTATTATTTTCTCATAGCCAATCACAGGCAGGAATGTTGACCTAATTTTCATAGCATCTGAGAATTAGTACTACACACCAATTTTAAGGAAAACCTTAATAAACATTGGTTCATTTCACCCAGCACTAAAGGTGTTATGTACAACGTTGCTTTCAGAAATAGGCAGGCATAAGATTTTAAATTGACTTGATTTTGTTTGCAAGATGAGTTGTGTAGCACATTCATGTTAATTAGTGTGTGTGTATGTGTAAAGATCAACTCACTCAAAATGTTTTAGAAACGATAAATATTGTTCCCTATTGTGAGAATAGCTGCACACTGATTTCATTTTCACTAAGAAGTATTGGTCCCTTTGATAAATGAAAGTACTTGATCAACTTTCTTTTTGGATTGACCCACATTCCATTATGCCAAAAAGAAAAGAAGTCTAATGAGGAATTATTATTATTATTATTATTATTTTGTTTTTAGTATCTTAATATTTAACGTAATAGATGCCTCTAGTCATAAAGATCGAATTTATGGACTAACTCATGAGATGACAAACAGGGATCTCTCCTCCAACTCACTGACAGGAAATTTGCCTCAAAGTTTTAAATCCCTCTCAAGCCTCACTACATTGTAAGAAATAAAAAAATTTACTTAAATCTTACAAGTTTCTTGTTGCTAACTGTGTTTTTAATCTTTAAACAGGCATTTGGAAGACAATCAATTCACTGGTCCAATAGATGTCCTTGCGAACCTTCCCCTTAATGAGTTGTAAGTAGATTGCTAACTCAAATTTTATTAACTAAAATGATTGTTTTTCCTCCAACCATTACAGATTTTGATATCCATTCTATTTCATTGTCCAAGTTCTGTGTTGTTTGACTTGACATATCTATTTTGTTATTGTCACCGATTGAGAGAGAGAGAGAGAGAGAGAGAGAGAGAGAGAGAGAGAGAGAATTAATACTAGGGCCGGATCCTCATTTTTCTTGTTAAACATCCTCATTTTTCTTGTTAAACATAATAGTAACTATGAAACTGCAAGAATAGGCTTCCTCTGATAACACATAGTTTCTAACATTCCCCCCACAAGTTGGTCATAGATATCATTAATGCCTAGTTGTTATACGGATTAGAAAAGGGCCTTTCCTTAAAACCTTAATGAATACATCTCCTAATTGGTTTCCTAATTTAAGATGAGATGTAGTGATTTTCTTACTCATCACTGTATCTTTTACAAAGCGCCAATAGATAGGAGCTTGGTTGTCACCAAACATCTTCATAGGAGCATCACTAACAAAATCCATCTCTTGTAAAAGAGATTCTCTATGAGCCATAGCCCTATATTTTGGCTCTGCACTGAATCTAGCCAGTACACCTTGTTAATTACTCTTCCATGCCATAATATTACCTCTCACAAACACACAATAACCAGATATAAACCTTCTATCTAAATAATCACCTGCCCAGTAAACATTAGAAAGTGGTCCACTTGGGCTGCCACTCTACCAAACAAGTGGGCAAGGCCCAAACAGCCCACAAACAACACATATATATAATTATTAACAAATAACACTCATTGTATTAATAATAAGACAAAAATAGATACTTAACTAAACTAGGGTGCTACAAAAAGGATACGAATATCAGGGTCTTTAATCAAGAGAGGGTGCTCCTATACTTGGGTCCACTTTATAAAGAGTTGGGCCACAACCTCCGTGGGACATCACCATGTTCAAATGTACTCAAGAATTTATCCATCATGATTAAAGAACATCCATCATGCTTCATAGTGGAGAAGTACCAACTTGGTTTATGAAAATGGGTAAGATATTCATGATTATAATAGTATGACCTTTGTTCAAAAAGGCTATTATTTCATATGCGTTTTTTAAGAATTAGTCTCCATGGTCTAAAGAGAATTTTCTCATCTCTAAACCATGGATCTAATTACCAATTTTGAAGTCATAATTTTGAGCTCATTGAAACACAACGATACCCTAAGAAAGGGTCAAATAAAGGGTCCTTTAAGGTTTAAGGTGATTCTGTGATTCTCTCCATCAACCATTTTTAGGCTTCAAAAATGAAAAGAGTTTTTTCAACTTTAAAGATGATCTATAAATGTCATAAATCCGAGCTCTTGGTCCAAGTAGCCACTTTTGGCTAAAACAGATATGGAGTGATTCCCTAGAGAATCATATGATTCATATGTCTCAATTTCAAGAGACTCCAATCAACATGGATTCAAAGAGGCTTCCTCCTAAAGTGGATTTCATTAGCTAATTGGGAATGAACATAAAACCATACTAAGAACAAGTTTACACATCGATAACATGAACTCATGTGTTTCTAGGAGATTTCAATGATAATCTTCTTTTAGCCAACTTATCAAGCAAACTTAATTAGGTGCTTCCAAAAGAATTCATGCCTCTACCTAAAGAGGCTTTCATTGACATGGATTCAAGAAAGGGTCTCCTACTAAAAGGAATCCCATCAACCATTTGGAAGAAGTTCATTAAACTTACTTTAAGATCAACTTAAAGACAATTTTTATCAAAAGTAGAAGTAGGTTTTTCTTTAAAGAGCTTTTCGAACAAGAGTATAATATTTTCTATATGTGAGCCTTTTATTTCCACCGATGAGGTTCTCATAAATGGTAGGCTTAAAAGAGTCTCCTCCTAAAAGTATCTCATCTTTTTGTGGAGACCACACCTTTACAGCTTTACCTAAAGAGGTTTCATTGATATGGCCTCCTAAAAGCAATGTCATAGATCATAGAAGAATTCCATTACACAAGTAAAGAGACAACTAAAACAACCAAGTAAAGTTAAACTCACCATTTAAAGCCATTTTTTTTAGCTTTTCAAAGAAAATAAAACGTAATAGACTTCATATACAGACTATTTCAACCGTTTTTGAAGATTTTGTTTCTCATTCTAGTATGGAAAGATGAGCTTCTATCCTCTACCTAAAGAGATTTTAATTGACTCAAAGCTCCATAGAGGCCTCTACCTAAAAGAGAGTTGATTGTTTCCAAGGAGAGAAGCTCTGTCTAAAGCTTTAAGTGGTCACTCATTCTCCAACAATGAAAGAAATAAAGGCAAGAATGATAATAAAAAAGTCTCAAATGCAAAGTTTATAAAAAATATATTAAATAAACATCCAATCACACAAAGACAAGATGATAACATAAGAAATAGAAATTTGATTCCAATAAAGTGTCCTAGGCTTAATCACATGCAAGTAGGTGATTTAGATAATCTTCCACTCAACTGGAGGGCATCTAACATGATATGCGTTCAAGGCTTGCTCCAATTTACAACATAGAGGATTAGGAAGAGTGTTTTAATCACAACTAGGGCTAGGAATGAGGAGGGAGTGTGGTGAAAGGTAGGAGATAAGAGTGCTTGAAAGTAAAATCTTGAGGTGAGTGAATATCCTTCGCTTAATTTTCTTCTTTCTTCCTTCTTCAAGCTTTGGGGGAGATGTTTGAATGTTAAGAAAATTTGGGCAGAGTTTCCCCCCTCTTTGTCTCTCTTCTTTTCTCTCTCTTTCTTCTTCTCTCCCCTTTTCTATCAAGTTTGGTAAATTTCTCGTTGGAGCTTATTCTCTACAAAATGAGATGGCTGAGGCCCTATTTGTAGACATTTAGGATGCTGGGGGAAAAAAGGTTCAATTTTAGAAAAAAAAACAAAAAAGAATGAAAGAAAGAAGAAAAGGGTATGCTCCAAAATTTTATTATAATGTGGCAAGAGAATTTTTTTTTTTTTGAATTTTGTTCTTGGTGCATGAGTGGCATGTGCTGCCTCTAATGATTGCGAGGAAATAGGTTCCTTGGTTCTTGGGAAATGTGGTAGTGGCCCCATGTGGTCCCAAATAAATTGGTGCATGCCACTCATGTGCCATGTGTAAATTTTGCTCATTTTTGTTACATGCTGCAATTTTACTATTATGCAGCGAAAGAATTTTTTTTTTTTTTTTTTTTAAATTTTTTCTTGGTGCATGAGTGACATGAACTGCCTCTAATGATTGTTAGCAGACAGGTTCCTTGGTTCCCGAGATGTGTGGTAGTGCCCTCATTTGCTCCTAAACAAATTGGTGCATGCCACTCATGTGTAGTGTGTAAATTTTCTTATTTTTGCCTTGGTGCTAGTGTGCCATGTGCCAAGTTGGTTTCAACCACTAAATTAGCTTAATTGTCTCGAGGAATATTCCCTCATGTGGGAATACTGCCACCTCATTGGTTTAGGGTGTACAACCCTTATATGTATGATTAACCAAACGATCTCAACTATTGATTTGATCGGGATTTGATTAAAACTCTAATTTCTACAGATTGAATCTTGAGACCCACATTTCTTCATTACAAATTTTCTTACATTGAATGTAATGGTTTACCTATCAGTCTGATAATGTCCAGGATCCTTGCTTGTGCATAATTTGATGACCTGATGATGATCCGATGGTGACCAGGCGATATTCTCTTTATTCCCCTGCAAAATTGGGGTGTCTTTAGAAGCATTGATCAAAACCATTTCTATGACATGACAGATATCTAGGAGAGAAGGAAAAGGAGATATAGAAAAGTAACATGAGTTTAAAGGGGGAGAGAGAGAGAGAGAGTCAACACTAGGGCCAGCTCCTCATCCTTTTTATCAAACATAATAATAACTGTACTAGAATACCCTTTGTACTATAACAAATAATTCCTAACAGTTATATATAGTGTACTTAGAATAATGCCTTCAGAAAAATCAGAATATATATCTCCTTCACTAGTTTTGTGGAATTGTGGTTATAATTTTATCCCAAAGTTTGTTATAATAAATGAGAAATTTCTTTGTGGTGGAGATTTATCTTCCATAATTTTGGTTGAGAAGGTAAAAAACTATGTGGGCTTCTCAAGTTTGAAAGTCATTACTTACTCCAATTCGTTGTGTGATTGGTTGGTGCACCTTATTAAGCTTCCTTGGCTTTCATTATATTATTTCCTTTTGTTTTCTTTTCTCCCATTGTCATATTCTTCTGACCCATTTGTACTAAATTGAAATATTTTGAAGTTGTGCAACTGTACGTGCTTAAAATGTTGATAAAGAACCTTACATGAAATTCATTGTTGTGCTTGCAGGAATGTTCAAAACAACCAATTTACCGGCTGGATTCCCAATGAGTTAAAGAATATAAATGATCTAGAGTGAGTATCCTGTTAGAACTGTATTTGCTTGAAGATGTATGCAATGCTTTGGGTGTTGTCTCCCTGACTTTGCAATTATCTTTTCTCAAGGACTGGTGGAAATTCTTGGTCATCTGGGCCAGCTCCTCCTCCTCCCCCTGGTGTGCATAGTAGTCCTCATTCCCGCTCAAAAGGTGGAAAAGAAGAAGCCAAGTCTGCTATGAGCGGAACAGTTATAGCTTTGATAGTTTTGGGTGTTTTGGTGTCAATTGCTATTCTAATTGCTTTATTATCAAAAAAATCTTCATCTCCTCCTTCGCATTATCTTGATGAAGAGAGGATTAGCAAGCGTAGACCGTTTACCCCCCTTTCATCCCAGGAATTATCCAACGACTTATGCTCTGTCATATGCAAGGACTACAAAGGTGATACTCTGCTTAATTACCAACCGTTTTTATTTTATTGATATAAAAAACGGTTGGGAGCTGCTGTGGTTGCTTCCTTTGTTTCTTTTTTATTAAATATCAAAATTATTGCTATTATTATTTATAACCAAAAAAACCAAAAAATGAGTGCAAAATGGTATTATTACATGTTTGAATTGAGAGAAAAAACTGCTCCCGCGTGTAGCTGTGTGCTAGCTCTTTGCTTTGTAGTAACATAAACTATGGAATATCCGTAATTGTGTAAGTATTTAATCTTTGCTTACCATCTGATTGGTCAAACTTTCTCACATCTCAACAAAAGATGGAAAAGAAAAGAGAGCACTTTTTGTCAGCTTTTGACCTGGATTTATTGTATCATGTGAATGATTTCTAGTTTATGTGTACTGTCCGTTGTAATTTGACCAATCTGATATGATACTGCTGGCAGATCTCAAGTCATTGCCATCTGCAATTGATGTAAAGGCTTTGCAACCATCTCCTTCTGTTGGTCTTAAGTCTCTGCCATCTGATCGTATCAAATCCTTTAATGATAACGAGTTTGAAAACCACCTGAATGTCCAAAGAAGCACCTCCATTCGTTCTACTTGTTATTCTTTGTCAGATTTGCAGACTGCCACTGGTAACTTTGCGACAGGCCGCCTTCTTGGTGAGGGTTCAATTGGACGTGTTTATAGGGCCAAGTATGCTGATGGGAAGGTATGGTTTTCTTCCTCCTCGGTGCTTGCTACTTTGTTCACGTATATTTCTCCTTATTTATTTATTATTTATTATTTATTTATTTATATGTAGCTAGTTTATCTGCATGTCGTTTGTACAATTTGCGCATTTTGGTTTTATAAACCTTGTGTCCAGTGCCCCACTTGAAATGTAGAGATATTTTGGTTCAAGGGTTTTCAGCTTGGTGATCATTTGATCCTTCGCGAAGACAATGCTTTCATTAAGAACTGTATCGAACATATATGTACAAGCTTTGGTATCAAAAAAGATGGGGGACATATCCTATCTTAAGAAGCACATGCACTTTTCTGGAGGTGTTGGACATGACACTTTTCTGACATGCCTTTGAGACAACACCTCTCTCTTTGCCTCATTTTTTTTTCCTTCTTCCTTTTCTTTTTTGTCCTATATTCCATGTAAACATTTCAACTAGGATTTAAAAAATGATACAATGGAATACATTTTGAATAATGCATGTGATGCTACAGTTACACGGTCTTGGGTAGAACTAAAACCCAAAAACTAGCTCAAGAGGTAAATGAGCCCCCACTCTTATATACTGCTTATTACTTTCATACCTAAGCGATGTGGGACTTCGCTTCACACCCTCCCTCACGCTCAGTGTGCTCACTTGGCAGCACCTGCCGCGTGCAGGCTGGGGGCACACACCCTACCCATACCTTGGTATGCCAGCTTGGATACCATGTTACACGGTCTTGGGTAGAACTCAACCTCAAAAGCTAGCTTAAGAGGTGAGGGAGCCCTCATGCTTATATACTGTTTATTACTGTCATACCTAAGCGATGTGGGACTTCGCTTCACAGCTACATGATATTTTATATATATATATATATATATATATATATATATATATATATATATATATATATATATATAGAGAGAGAGAGAGAGAGAGAGAGAGAGAGAGAGAGAGAGAGAGAGAGATGCTCTTATCAGCAAATGCTGATTTTAGCTTAAAATGCACAAATGACAAGGGCCTTGGATTGAAGACTTGCGGCTGGATGAAATTCACTTAAAATACCTGCATTTGAGAGCCGACCCGCAAGAGACCCGCCTGAAAGGTGCAGCGACCTGCAAATGACCCGCGTGAAAGGTTCAACAAGGTGAAACCCTAACCCTCTCCTCTCCCTCACATTTTCCGACCATCTCTTCCCACTCACGATGTCCTAGCAACGAGACCGTAGAGATTGAAGAGAGAGAGAGGCCACTGGCAGAGAAGCTCAAGCCAGACAATGCCGATGAAGAAATGAGGCACGTTTGGCTGTCGATGAGTCGCGCAGCGACTGCAATTACGAGGAAGAAGAGGATGGGTGCTGCGTTTACAGGTTTGCATAGAAATTCCATCTTCGTGTTGAAGTTGTTTGGGGGTAATAGCAAAAAGGGGATCTTGAATGTTGAAAGTTCAAACAGAACATAACAGAGCAGAGTTTAATCTAGAAATCCAAACCGGGCTGAGTCATCACCTTCGATCTCCATCTCCATCTCCGACGTGAAGCTTGACGCCGGCCAATCATCACCCTGCTCAGCAACACATCTCGATCTCCATCTCCATCTCCATCTCCATCTCCAGCGTGAAGCCATGGCGGCCCTTCATCTGCAACAACAGAAGGAGAAAGAGGATTGACCCCCAAAACCCATAAATGCCCTTTGCCAGCAAGCATCTGCTCCTCTGTGTCACCGCCGGAAGGAGGATCCGTGCTGTCGCCGGTCAACTTGAGGGTGAGGAGATGGAGATGGAGATGACACCTGTATGGGTTAGGGCAGTCGGGTCTTGGTTTCACGCGGGTCAGTCCGGGTCTTTTAAGTGACTCCATCTCAGCCTTCTATTTTGATCCAAGGGCCCTTGTCATTTGTGCATTTTAAACTAAAATCAGCATTTGCTGATAAGAGCATTTCTCTCTCTCTCTCTCTCTCTCTCTCTCTCTCTCTCTCTATATATATATATATATATATATATATATATATATATATATATATATTATTAATGTTGTGTCCTTGCCATGTTGTATCCTAATTTGTTTTTATTTTTTTATTTTTATATATTGGAGTTGTCATATCGGCGTATCTGTGACTAAGTGTTCTAGCTATGTCTTGTGTCTGTGTCCATGCTTCTTAGCCCCTATCCCACTTAATTTCACTTTTAACCTAATTTCCCCTGTTAATTCACAGTGCGTACTGTTCTTCAGTCCCACTCTCAACCCAATAATGTCCTTTGACATGCAACCTTATCCCTCCTCCATTCCAGCATGCTAATTTCTTTCAATAACTCTCCTCTCCCAACATCTCTAAATATTTCCCTGTCCCAAACCTTGATTTTACCTCTAACAAGTTGCAACATCTGGAATATCATGCTAGTACTTGCTCTAATATTTTGATTAATCAAACCAAATACAGTAAAAACACACTCTTCCCAACCCCATAAAAGTCACCTGAAGTTTTGAAAAGCTCTTCTTGTGTCCAAAGATGGAGAAGGTTGACACTCACCGCAATCCAACCACTGGATTTTAGAAATCCTATCTGTATATGTATAAATCTCTGGCCTCTGTTGATGCTGTATGATCGCCATCATCCTTGCTGAAGGGGTAAGGACGTTCATCAACAGAGAACTAAGCATGTTCCATTAGACACCTTCTTCTTCCATATCATACACCACCACTCTATTTTGAGCTTCAATTTGTTCAGTAGAGCCATACCACGACTGAATACAAGGTATCCTTTACATTGACACAACGAAATTGGTAAACATTGCTGTCATATTCCATGTGCTCTTAGTTTCACTATGGTAGTTTATTGTAGACAACTTCAAAGGCTAAGGCTTCTTCAATTAACTCCCAAAATCCAAATAATTATGCAAAAACTCATGCCCATATCAATCGAAACTTCTGGTATGATGACGAATCTATTTCTACCTCCTTTTGCAATTTCAGTTAAGCTAATAAATCACCCTTTTTCTTTTATTCCTCTTCAATTCCAGCAGCATGTTGCCCCAAATCTTCCAACCCAACTACTGCCACATTTCTAGTTTCCCACCCCTTGAGATTCTATTTCCTCTACCATTTTCAGACCATCCTAAAAAATCTGCCTGCAGTTCATCTAGTATAAAGTTAAGGGATTTGTGTTTTGTTCTCAAAAACTTTCTCACCAATCACCATTCAAGCTTCTATTTGGATCTCAGAAAAGTTGAAGGAAAGGAAAGGAAAAGTGTAAAAATGCTTTGAAAAATAAATTTGTTTCTGAACAAAATCTCCATCATTGTCCTTTCCTTTCTCTTAAACTTTCTGAGATCCAAATAGAGCACAAAAGGGAGAAGGATTTGCATTAATGCAACAGCTTTCATTACACTTGGCCTTTAAAAACATTGTTTAATATTCTGGTTTTTTATTTAATTAAACATATAGCAGGGAAAGAATGCTCCTACTCTCAATATATCTTTTATAGAATTATTATTATTTTTTTATAAATTTTATTATTTTAAATTATTTATATATATTTTTGGGATATAAAAATTCAGAATATGAAGAGTTACGCCTTAACACCTTGATGCTTATGCCTTGCGTGAAGTGGGGTAAAACTCCTCAGTGTGCTTTTTTCTTTTAAAAACTATGGATTTAAGTCATTTATTCTTAAATTTAAAATCTTCATTGTTTGGATTTTGAACTATTTGTTTTGCATAGAACTTTATTCAGAATTCTGATTATAAATCCCGCATATGTATGTTTAATTGTTTATGTGCAGACATATTATCACATTCCAATCCTGGGCTTTATTTATTCTATCATTTTTTCCCAATTCAGATACAGTTTTTCTGATGATCATACATTGTTTTTAATTAGCAACTTTGATTTCCAGTTTTTGCCTTCTACTCATTTATTGGTTTCCTATAATTCATTGCTTTCTTTGTTGCTTAGCTGTTGTTGTAGAAGACGGTGAACTATCATGAGGTTGAACACTGAAATGTGGTGTATGATGCATTGAGCTAGATTTAATTAGGCTAAGTAAGGCTAGAAGTGATTTGGTTAAGAGTACAAAACTTTTATTTACAATTTTGTTCCATTTCTGTACTTTATTTAAACACAATTTAGGTTAATTTTAATTTAATTCAGTCTAAATGTTGCATTATTATCATCATCTTTATCTATCTGAGACTTTTTTTTTTTTTATGTTAATGCACATAGCTAATTTTCTTGGCTCACTTTATGTCCTTATTATGGCCCTCACCTGCTTAGGGTATAAATGATTTTTCCCCCCTGCTAGTTGTGTTTTTGTTGTTGTTGTACTTTTCCAAACCCGCTTAAGCATTCCTTTTATTTTATCATTTAACTTGCTATTGTGCTCACTGCGAATTCTTGTACTCAGATATAGTAATTGCTGATATTTTGACCTATTTACTTACAATTAATGTTTTAATTTACTGCAAATGCAGAGATTCTGGACCAAAGGTGCATTTAACCTAGACGACTTTTATATGCTTATAATTGGATCTATGCCATTTGTTTCTCAGGTTTTGGCTGTGAAAAAGATAGATTCTTCACTTTTTCAAGGCGGGCAATCAGAAGATTTTACAGAAATTGTTTCAAACATCTCCAAGTTTCACCATCCAAACATTGCTGAAATTGTTGGTTATTGTTCAGAACAGGGCCATAACATGTTAATTTATGAGTATTTCAGGAATGGCTCACTTCATGAGTTCCTACACCTTTCAGATGATTACAGCAAACCACTTACTTGGAACACCAGGGTCAGAATTGCTCTAGGCACAGCCAGGGCTGTTGAGTGAGTCAATATATTCATTATTATTATTTGGGGAGCAAATGGTATATCTTGGTTATTTATATGATGGGAACTGGGTGTGTGTGTGTGTGTGTGTGACCCATCAAACAGTGAGTTTGGAATCCTTTTGCATGTTTGTGTGTTTGTTTGTGCTTGCACCCGTGTGCGTTCAAAGCCCAAAACCAAGCCAACGTCAACAGCAAACTTGAGAACTTTATTGACTAGACTGAATTTTCTAATTTCAACTTGGATTAGTTTGGGTTGTGTCTAGTTAAGCAGAAATTTGAATAATAATATAATTAAGCTTACTGTATGCATATAACAATCACTTGTATAATGCCCATGTAACTAGTTCTTGGTTCTTGGGTTGGATTGGTTTTCTTGAAGGCTGAACCCAATACCAATCTGTTTCCGTCTCAGGTTCTAATTTGTCAACCTATAACCAACCTAATACTAAAACAATCCAGCCTAATCAACCTAAGATTGGGTTGTTATGAGTCATTCTTGTTATGGTTTGGATTGATCCAAGATGCATTTTCTGTTTTCATGCATGTATATGTATATTTGAATTTGTATTTATAATCACAAGTTGATCCATATGGTTGTGTATAGCATTATGATATTTGGAATTATCTCCTTTACATTATTGCTTTTGAATGTGAGTGATAGCTTCACCATGATCACTTGTGATTACTTCCAATCCATTAATTCTTTGAACAACACTTCCATTTTCAGGTACCTCCATGAAGTTTGTTCTCCATCCTCTGTTCATAAGAACATAAAGTCTTCTAATATTTTGCTTGACATGGAACTCAATCCTCGTCTCTCTGACTATGGCTTGGCAAAATTTCACCAGGTTTCTATTTGTTGAGAAATAATAGATCTCTTTATTATATACATTGTCAGAAGAGGAGTTGCTATGGTTTTTAATGGTACAGTAGGCATTTAATGAATGTTTTATTTTTCTTTTTATTTTTTAAGGTAACATATTTATTTCGTATTAGAGAATATC
>JAESVK010001023.1:0-10983 GCA_017140935.1 Hamamelis virginiana
GCCCGCACACACACCCATCACGTGACAAGAGATTTTTAGCAGAACACCATTTTGGCACGCCCGGTGGGACATCGATTAACCATAGTTGAATGTCACAGAGAGTTACTAGGTCGATGAGTAAAGAAACTAATCCAACCCACGCCGGGGAATCGCGCCCTGAGCGATCCCAAGGGGATGATGTCACACTAGCAGACCTGATGAAGGTCATACAAGATATTCCAACTTACTTGGTACAGGCTGTAAGGGACCTCATGGTCAGCATGGAAGGACGTCAAGTTGTTCTTCAAGAGACATTGATCGACAAAATAGAAAAGATGTCAGACCAACAGCATAGTCTTTGTCTTGAAATTTCAGGCTTGGTAAAGTCCAACCAGCTAACTGAGAAACCCAGAGATTTTTCTCTGAACAAGGATCAGACCGTGGAACATGAATCCGCCGGTCAGAATATCAATAATGAAAAGAATGGCTCGAAACACTTGAGCCACACTAATCAATCGATTAATATGCTTGAGGATGAGCGACCGTACGTTCCACCACCACTTAGGAATGGAGATACTGGTCAGAAAATGGCTTTAGGAGCTTCTAGTTCCGACCCAATGGCCAAATCTCTTGGCAAACAGCCAATGGGTACTCAGACACTCGGGGGGCAGGCCTCTAAGACTGGTTTTACTCAAGCCAATGTCCATGGCCTGCCATATGAAGATGATGATAGGTTTAGACCTAATTCTCAAGACTGGTATTCTCATATGCCTGGGGGGCAAAATGGGAGGCCGTCAAGTAAGACGTATGTATCCCCGGTCTTATCTCAAGACCGACAGACTGGAGCCCAGCCTTCAGCCGATAATCCCGGCCATATTCCGGCTGATCGGAATGAATTGATGGCTTTAGTCCAGGAATGTGTAGGCCATACAACACATAGGCGACTGACTAGACCTTTGTATCGGAAACCTTACCCAGAATGGATTGATAGGAATAATGAGTTTCCTAGGGGCTATAAAGTGCCTGATTTTACATTATTTACTGGAGAAGGCGGCCAATCTACTGTTGAGCACATAGGCTGTTTTACTATTCAGTGTGGTGAAGCCTCGGTTAATGAGAATTTAAGACTAAGGCTTTTTGGTAATTCTTTGACCGGAGTTGCATTTACATGGTACATTAGCCTGCCGCCTAATTCAGTCTTAAATTGGCGGCAGATGGAAGAAAAATTTCATAATCAATTTTATAGACAAGAGCCCGAGGTTACAATGGCAGACCTTTCCTTGCTCAGACAATTATCTGGCGAGCCAGCCGAGCAATACATTAGCAGATTCAAAAAGGCTAGGAACAGGTGTACCGTTTTCTTACCAGAGCCAGAGTTTGTGAAATTGGCTCAAAACGGTTTAGGCCTAGAGCTAAGGAAAAAGTTTGAAGGTATGGAGTTTGATGACTTGTTTGAGCTATCGGCATGTGCAGCACGATATGAAAGGCTATTAAAAGAAGAAACACAGAAGTCATCCTCCACCTATGGGACATATTTTCGAGATCCCAATGTTGAGATTGATTTAGCTGAGGTAATCGGCAATAGACCTATTGTTTGTAAGTCTTTGGTCAGAAAAGATGTTGAGGTCCCGGTTGACCCAACACGAAGGAGAAATATGATGGATACAGCTAAGAAGTTTTCATTTGATATCACAAAGGCCTCAGAGATCTTTGATCACTTACTGGCCGTGAAATTCATAAGACTATTAGATGGCCATAAACCATCCTCGCGTGATGGAGAAGATTATTGTAAATGGCATGCATCTAATAGACATGGTACTAATGATTGTGTCATTTTTCGTCATGTACTGCAGGGTTGTATAGACCGCGGCCTTTTGAAATTCCCAGAAAAAGAAAAAGAGGCCATGGCGGTCGACACTGATCCCTTTCCTGTTGCAGAAATTGCTGTAGCCACAACTGATCTCAAATCTTTGGGACCACAGCCTAAGAATGGAGAGACACAGGCTAGACCTTTTATTCGGAGGCCTAGGATGGGACAGCGACCGATGTTCCGTTTTGACCAACCAAACCTCCGAGGTTTCAGAGCTCAACCAGTTCAGAATTTTTGTAACCATTGCAGTCATCAAATTCAAAGATTTCCTTGCCCACAGTTTGGCAGGCCTTCATGGAAACAAGATAGGGCAATGGGGAGGCAGCCAATGCAACAGCCAATGTTCGCACCAACGTTCAGGCCCCACTTCCAACCTTGGAGTAGATGGGAATGGAGACTAAAGCCTTCTTTTCGAGATTCCTCTATATCAACACCGGAGGTGGCTCAATCCCAAAGACTGAGAACGGTGAGACCCCCAACAACCAAACCTGGGGTTTGGACTCGGCTTCAGCATCCAAAGTTTCCAGCACCGCTGACTAGAACTCAGAAGAGACGTTTACAACGGCGGAGAGCTGAAGAGAGACATTTCTCTGACAAGGCCCAGAGTTCCAATGTCGGGAATTCTGACCAGGCTTTGAAAATCTCAATCACTGGTGATAAAAGACAAGTGCTGAAGGTTACGACCAAAAGAAGTGGTAAGAATGAAGAAACTCATGGTTTATTCTCAGTTTTGGATAGTGCAGGTGAAACAGGTACTGATGCAAAAGCGGACGGTCAGTCGGCTTGCCCAACGTCTCAGACCTTGGATTTCCCGGCCTTTCAGCATGGTGATGAGGAAATCAATGACGAACCAATTTCAACACAAGAAATCGTTTTGAAAGATGACAAGGTCGAACAGATAGACGAAGATCAGGTTTGCGGCTTCGAGGACTTGGAGGACAATTTTTGTATCCAGTTTGGTTCATTACCTCCTGTAATGGATTGTAACGTTACCATTATATTACCTGCTGTTTTCCAAGCCAAATCAAAAGAAGAAGTAAAGGAGGTCGATGTTGGGGCCAAATCAGTCAAAGGGGTTAAATGCTTAATTGAAGAGGTGGAGAAAATGATGGAGACCGGAGATATCGAGAAAGTGGAAAATATCATTTTTGAGAAACCTCCAGAGGCCATGAACCAACATCTTCGGCCTTTATACGTCAATGTACATATGGATGGGAACCCGGTCTCAAGGGTTTTGATCGATAATGGAGCTGCAGTAAATATTTTGCCAAGTTCTACTTTGAAAAAACTTGGCAAAACTGAGAAAGACCTGATTCCAACGGACGTGACCGTTGCCAATTTTTCAGGCGGTGTAACAAAGACCAAAGGTGTCCTACCTGTGTCTTTGACGGTAGGTACTAAAGAATGTATGGCTGCCTTCTTTGTAGTTGATACTTCATCCTCCTACAATGCTTTATTGGGCCGCGATTGGATCCATTCCAATTGGTGCATTCCATCTTCGCTTCACCAATGTATGATTTTGTGGAATGGTAGCAAGGTAGAAGTAATTTGGGCGGACCAAAAACCGTTTGTTGCAGGCTCAAATGCCGTTGAAGCACATTTGTATGGGGAAGAGGTTGGACCTATCAAGTTCATAGGTCGTGACAGAAATGGAAAGCCTAAGGGATTGACTACAGTGAATGAGTCATTCTCCAAGCTAGCCATTGAGAAGGTGATGCGAGAAATCTCCAGGCCTGGTAATATTCTGCCTCCTAGGCCGGAGCTAACCTACATTGTGGAAGAAGTTTAATGAATAAGTTCTTCAAGGAAGGAAGTATGTGGAAGATTATGGCGGAACTTTCCCAGAAGTTAACTGACTACGCCAAATTTGAAGGACTTTATCATGTTGCCGAGGCTGAATGTATTTTAGAAGAAGATGTGGAGGTCGGGGATTATGATAGTTATGGTATTGAAGACCTCCAACCTGCACCAGCAAATATGGAAGACCTCAAAGCGGATGTTCAAGATCCATTGCTAGAGGTCAATCTGGGTGATGAAGAAGATAAACGACCTACATTCATCAGTGACTTGCTAAATGAAGATTTCAAGAAGAAGTTGATCTTGCTTTTGAAAGAATACCGTGATTGTTTCGCATGGAACTACCATGAGATGCCGGGCCTAGATCGAAAAGTTGTGGAACACCGATTACCAACAAAGCCGGGATTCAAACCACACAAGCAACCTCCAAGATGCATGACTCAAGAGGTGACAGACAAAATCAAGGAAGAAATCGAAAGGCTTCTGAAGGCCGGGTTTATTAGACCCATAAGGTATGTGGAATGGATTTCAAATATTGTACCTGTGCTTAAAAAGAACGGTAAATTGCGTGTTTGTGTTGACTTCAGAAATCTAAACTTAGCAACACCTAAAGATGAGTATCCCATGCCTGTTGCGGATGTGCTTGTAGACCGGGTTGCTAACCATAAAATACTTTCTTTTATGGACGGTCATTTGGGTTACAATCAGATCTTTATAAATGAGGATGATGTTCATAAGACCGCATTTAGATGTCCAGGGGCAATTGGTATGTTTGCTTGGATTATGATGCCCTTTGGATTACGAAATGCTGGTGCAACATACCAACAGGCAATGAACGTGATTTTTCATGATTTGATTGGAAAAATAATAGAGGTGCACATTGATGATATTGTTGTCAAATCAAAAGAGGTTGAGGATCATTTGGCGGATTTAAGAAAAGCTTTTGAAAGAATGCGGAAGTACAAATTAAAAATGAATCCTGCCAAATGTGCCTTTGGTGTGAAGGCCGGGAATTTCTTGGGCTTTCTTGTACACCAAAGAGGTATTGAAATAGATAAGAACAAAGCTCGGGCAATTCGAGAGGCTAGACCTCCATCTAATAAGACCGAGTTACAAAGATTTTTAGGACAGATTAACTTCTTACGAAGATTTATCTCTAATCTTTCAGGTAAAATCTCCATTTTTACGCCGTTACTCAGATTACGGGCGTTGGAAGATTTTAGATGGGAATCAGAGCATCAAAAGGCTTTTGACTTGATAAAGGAATATCTTACCACACCACCAGTCTTGATACCGCCAGTTCCAGGCAGGAATTTGAGACTTTACATTTCTGCATCTGATAGATCCTTAGGGTCTATGTTAGCACAAGTTAATGAACATGGCCAAGAGCAGGCCGTGTATTATCTTAGTAAGACTTTGACTGATGTTGAACAAAGATATACTTCAATTGAGAAAATTTGTTATTCTTTGTTTTATACTGTTGATAAATTGCCTCATTATTTTATGAACAATGTTGTGAATGTTATTTCTAAATCTGATATCGTAAAATATATGCTCTCACAACCCATATCTAGGAGTAGAGTTGGTAGATGGGCATTGGCCATGTCTGGCTATGCCATCCGTTATATACCACAGAAGGCAGTAAAAGGCCAAGTTCTAGCGGATTTTTTGGCCGATCACCCAATGCCTATTGAGGTTGATGTACAAGTAGATTTGGGAATGGTTCAAGTAGTACCATGGCAGCTCGAGTTTGATGGATCTCGCACGGATGAAAAGGCAGGGGCTGGTATTATGATTACTGCCCCTAATAATGTTAAATATGAATTCGCCTTTCAATTAGATTTCATCTGTAGTAATAATCAAGCAGAATATGAGGCCTTGATTATTAGCCTTGAAATACTGTTAGAAATGGGGGCTAGATATGTGGATATTATAGGAGATTCGCAATTAGTTTTGAACCAAATTAATGGCACATATAAGTGCCATAGTTGGAATTTATTGCCATATCATTCACTAGCCATTCAATTATTGAGAAACTTTCAAGATGTGACTTTAACTCATAATCCAAGATCATTGAATAGAGAGGCAAATGATTTAGCTCAACTTGCCTCAGGTCTCAATATTGAAGAAGGAGAGGTTTCTAAAACAATTTTGGTTGAGAAAAGGGCCTTACCTTCAATAAAAACGAGAGGCACAGAGGTGGAAGTGTTTAGTAATGATGTAATTCAGTCTGATTGGAGGTTTCCAATTATCACGCGTTTAATAACTCCTAATAGGCCATGTGATAAAAAGACTAGGTATATGGCCAATCAATTTGTAATGTACTCTGGGGAGTTATTTAAAAAAGACTGATGATGGATTATTATTAAAATGTATTAGCCAACAAGAATCTATGTTAGTAATGGCCGAGGTACACGAAGGAATTTGTGGGGCACATCAGGCCGGGATAAAAATGCGTTGGCTGTTATGGAGACATGGATATTACTGGCCTACGGTTTTAAAAGACTGTATCAATTATGCTAAAGGCTGTATAGCTTGTCAAAAGCACGGTCAAATTCAGCATATACCTGCCACTGATTTGAATTATATTATAAAGCCTTGGCCTTTTAGAGGCTGGGCAATAGATGTGATTGGGAAAGTTTATCCACCATCTTCAGGATCACATGGGTTTATTATAGTTGCGATCGACTATTTAACTAAATGGACGGAAGCTAAACCCATGAAGGTTGTTGATCAAGAGGCCGTGATTAGGTTTATTAAAGAGCATATTGTGCATAGGTTCGGCCTACCTGAAACGATCAACACTGATAATGCCAAGTCATTCATTGGAGATCAAGTGAAGGCATTTGCAAGAGAGTATGGGATTAAACTCACTAATTCCACTCCTTACTATGCTCAAGCAAACGGCTAAGTAGAGGCCGCAAATAAAACTTTGAAAAGCATTTTGAGCAAAATGTTGAGTGAAAAACCTAGGACTTGGCATTTACAGCTATCCGAGGTCTTATGGGCTTACAGAACTTCATTCAAGGAGAGTATTGGAACAACTCCTTATGCCTTGACCTTTGGACATGATGCGGTGTTACCTTTAGAGGTCACTATTCCATCTTTAAGAGTGGCTTTACAAAATGATTTGTTACCTCACGAATATAATGAGGCCATGCTATTAGAGTTGGAAAATTTATCTGAAGAAAGATTAAGAGCCTTAAACAACATTGAGGTTCAAAAGAAAAAGATGGCAAAGGCCTATAACAAAAGAGTAAGATACAAGGCCTTTGCAGTTGGAGACTGTGTTTGGAAGGTTATTTTACCAATTGGGACCAAAGATCCAAGGTTGGGAAAATGGTCCCCAAATTGGGAAGGCCCTTTTGAAGTCTTGTATGTAATCCCAGGAGGGGCATATTCATTAAAGGAATTAGCCACAGGAAAAACGATTAAATCTATCAATGGCAAATTCCTAAAGAGGTATTATCCCACTATGTGGGAGGCCATCCAAAGGGATGGCCAAAGCAACTAATTCGTGTTTGTTTTGCAGGACCGCCAGGTTTAGATGCAAAGAAAGAAAAGAACAAGATCTTTATATTGCTACAAAAAACCCTACTTTAACGATTTCCATAAAACTCCAATCCACCAAAATGTTCATTCCTACAACATCCAAAATTCTGAAATGTTCAACAAACCAAAACACAAACGAAGTGTCCAGAACAAGACACAAATGCCCAAAATTAAAATTGTCCACATCTTACCATCGAACCAAATTCATTTACCAACCATAAAAACCCATCCACCATGAAAATGTCCAAAACAACCACCAAAACAGTAGCAAGAGAAGAGAGTAATGTTCAAAGAAATGAAAATCAAACCTGACGGTCAGGAGGGAGGCAAGCATCAAAAGTCTCCAGTGAAGGGAAACTTTGAGCATAATTCCATTCTTTCATGAGTTTAAACTCAGCCAGTTTAAGGTCTTCAGATTTCTTGGCCTAAGTCTGAGCTTCAAGGCCGGTGGAACTGTATTCACGCCGCTTTGAAGAAACCTCAACCCACAGCTCGTTGAATCTTTTGTCAGCAGCCTCCATAGTGGTGACCTGAGAATCCTGAAATTGTCTTCTTCCCTCCACTTGGTTTTGAAGATCTTGAATTTGCTTCTGGAGGTTGGCAATTTCAGAATCTACATCCTTGATCCCTGTCTGAGCTGCCACCTTTTGATTACGGAGGCTGAGCATGATATCTTTGTTCGCCTCGATAAAGGTTTTGGTTTGTTGGCGCTGCTCAAGAAGACCTTCCCATTTCCTCCTATCAGCCAACTTCAGTCTGAAATCCTTCACGAGATCCATAACCCGAGACATACGGAGATAAATCTCGTTCATAAAAGGTTCGTACTCGGGAACACGGCGTAGGTAATTGTAGCATTGGACAAGTTCATCGGCCATGTCTGGATCAAGATCGGGGAGGTTTTGGAGCATTGCAGCTCAAGGAATCTAGTCTTTTTCTCTTCAATCTCGGCCTTAGGCAGACCAGGGTCGACATCAGGAGGAAGGTCGGGTTTTGGAGGAATGGCACGTGCTTTAGGAATGGGATCATCCAAGGTGTCAAACCATGATTCGAGGTCTTCAGGGATGGGAGACTTAGGAATAGCCATTTCTGCTTCTATGGAAAGAGACAGGAGCGAGTTTTCTTCAATTAATGCTCGAAGCTCAAAGACTGGAGTTTCTGAGTGGTCACTGGAAGTTTGGGATGAAGATTTGATGGGAGAATTTGACCGAAGCTTTTTAATGACCGGGGAATTCTCGGCCTCCTTTTCACTGTGCTCAAGATAAGGACCGCCTTCACCACTGCTGGAACTATCCGAGAGATCAATGGTACCAACAGAAGGCCGAGGAGTAGTAGATCTACTGCCAACCAGACGCTGGGATCGTCGGGTAGGGGCCAAAAGACCACGAGCTGGAGATGGGTTTTCTTCAGTTTGCTTCCGCAGACTGTGAGTTGTTTTGCTGGGGATTTTCTTCTTTGAAATGCTTGGTGCTTTTGGTGCTGTTGCAGGTGGGAGTGTTCTTGATTTGAACATAAAAGAAAGCTCAGAGATGTCCGGCTTTACATCAACAAGGCCACCTATAATATCAAATTGCAAAGAGTCATAATGCGTGATAAAAGAATACATGTAGCCATGAAAATAAGTTGGGAATAAACTTACTGTCTAATTTCCTCCGGGCAGTGGGTTTCTCTGTTTTTCGGCCTTTTCTTTTACGGAGAATGGGAGAAGGAGGAGAGACAGCAGAGAATACGGCCGATAATGACAAAGACCCAATCTTGTTTTTGTAGGCTGTAGACCACCAGGCCTTAAATTCTAATGAAGAAGAGGGTCTTTCGGGCAGAGGAATCATTTCAAACTTATCTAGGGTTTTCTCAAGCATAAGAGAAATAGCCCTGACAGATTCTTCATTGGAAAAGATGACTCTAGTAGTGGCTGGAGAATTTTCAGAGAAAAAACAAACTGGGGCCGGAAGATTCAAATGGAAACCAAACTGACGGCTCACAAGATTTGGGCAATAGATTTCAACCCCGACCTTGGGCATTCTTTTCTCAAAGAAGCCAGCATAGTGGAGGTCACGCACCAAGAGGCACGAACACCAGATTTGATTCTGTTTGATTAAGTGTTTATCAGAAAAATGTGGTTTTTGCAAGAACCAAGATGGTTCAAATTCACGAGGGCCAAAAGGATAAAAAAGTTGATCATCCCTTTGGATGGAAAGACCCCAGAAAAACTCAAAGTATTCAGAAAAAGACCGAGCAGGAGGCACATAAGCGATCCACTTATGGCCATAGGATGGAAGATCTTTACCATGGGTAGGAGAAGGAAACAGCTCAGGAAAATATTCGTAGAACCACAATTGAAGGAGCCAATGAGGGCCACCAGAAGGTGCCAAAGATTTGGTCACCATTTCATAAAGGCCTCTGTATAAGTGGCCTAAAACATAAGGTGCCAAGGCCAATTTTCGGCCTGCGGCCAAGGCCATAGCAATCCTGTGGTATTCTTGGGTCATTTGACCGGATTGACAACAGAGAACAAATCTACAGAGCCATTGGAGAAGAAAAGCACAGTGTTCTTGAAATGAGGCTTTGTTGGGAGGGGATTGATTTTCTAATTCAATGTATTGAGACCAGGCCACGGTAGCAGAGGCGAAATTAAAAGAAAAATCAGGACCAAGATCTGGGACGTAAGCCGCAGATGGGATTTCCCCAATCGCAGGCAGTCCGGTTAAAGCACAAACATCTAAAATGGTGGGAGACATATGACCACAGGGGAAAGAAAAAACATTATTGGAATAGCTCCAAAAACAAGCACTAGCAGAGAGAAGCCATGGGTCCCTCGGAAATTAATGTCTACACAACTGAATGTGGTCAAAGATTCCTAGGTTTTTCCATTGCTTCCCAAACTGAGGTTGGAGTTTGTCCAACCATTGGACCCACTCTTCCCTTGGTTTGGGCCAGGCTCTGGGGGTTTTGTCTTTTGTCCAATCACTCCATTTCAAGACATCCCGATTCACAAGCAGCAGTTCATCAGGATAAAAAGGGAAGTGAGACTGAATAGAATCAGGCATAGAAGAACATTCAATAAAAATAGGACCTATTTGATTACCATTCAGTACCTTTTGAGAGTGAGGAAGTTGGAGGAACACATCAGCAATGGGGTCTGTAGGAGTGGCACTGACCAGAGGTTTCTTTTTCGCCATTGACGAAGAAGAATGCTGAGGTGAAGAAAGAAATCGAAGGAGATGTGGTGACAATAGGGTTTTCGTTAGAAGACTTTGTTACCAGAGGAGGTCAATGAAGAAGAAAGAGAGAGCTGTTTGAGTTTTCAAATCTCAGAGACAAGAAAAGAGATGAAGATTTCGTCTTGATCTTCAAACAAAGCTGGCAGGTGATGTGATAACCTGAACGTCTGGGGAAGCACGAAAGGCCTGGGATTTTAATGCTAATAATGACAAAGCTGTGGATGGGATGTGAAGGCTGATAAAAAACGGCTGAAAGATTCGTTGGGTCAGGTATTTTGTTTTATTTGAATTTTGATTAGATAAAGCCGTTTTAGAAGGGAGTTAATTAAGATAATTAATGAAGGCCAGATTAGATGGAGTCTTTGGCCGAGTATTAAGGAGTTTTTAAATTTTAAAAGAAAAGAATCTTTAGACACTTAGCGGCTATAAGATTGGGTAAGGCCGCGATTAGCCAAATCTTGATAAATATTTTGAGGTTCAAATCTCTTTGATTTCGATTTGAATTCAAAAGGGGGGCAAAGTGTTTACACTAAATTTTACCGGCCAATGAAAATTGGCCATGTGGAG
>JAESVK010001025.1:0-12827 GCA_017140935.1 Hamamelis virginiana
TTTTTAGCCGTCTTTAAAATATCACAATACGAAGACAGTTTTTAACCGTCTTTAAAGTACACAGATATGAAAACGGCTAAAAACTGTCTTCAAAAAAGACATATATGAAGACAGCTAAAAACTGTCTTCAAAGGTTCAGATATGAGGACAGCTAAAAACTGTCTTCGAAAGGGTCCGGACTTTAGAAGACACGGCTAGGGAAGACAGTTTCCTAACTGTCCTCGTATGTCTATGAAGACAGTTTTTAGCTGTCTTCTAATCCTTTTTTTGTAGTAGTGAGTCTACGGAGTAACAACCATGGGCTTCCCCTTTACTGTAGAATTCAGTATAAACTCCCTTTCGGCGTCCTCACGCAGTTTGGCATAGTCCCTCACGAAAGAGGTAGCATAGCTTTCAGTATCATTAAATAGGAATCTCAAACCTTGATTTCGCAAAGCCACAATAACTGGATGATCGCCTTCAAATTTTTCATCGTATACTCCCCCGCTCACAATTTATGCCTCTTTTTGCAATAGACTGCTCCCAAGAATCTTACGCTTATCAAGGGGGTCCTCTTCGAAACGGGCTTTAATGTCATCATCTTCACTGTCAGATGCAACCTCTTGCCTTTATCTTTCTTGTTCGAGGCACCAGTGCCCTTCTTTACAGGCTAAGAATGGTCACCTTTTCATTTCTTAACGACCCTTTCCACGGATGGTTCCGCAGCCTTTCCTGTTAGAAGTATGCCCTAAAACCAATTGTTAGGTTATATTTAGGGAACTTATATTTCATTTATATTCATGTATGACACTTTATTAATCTATGAAATGACTTTTATTATCAGGCAAACTTGTGTTATATATAACTGTTCATGATAATGTCCTTGGATAGCATGATAGAGAATTGTATCTCAAGTGTTGAGATAAAGAGACTTACAAATCTCAAGTACATCTATCCTAGATATGTTCCTGATTATAGGTTTATTTATTTGGGCAATAATAAGCCGTTAAGATTAGCACAAGTTATACTATCTCCAAAAGAGAATGGTGAGTCTCATGCCATAAGTGTAGAGATACTACAGTAAACCTGTGGGTGTTTGTTAGAAGAACAAGTACATTGACCGTGACCAAAATGAGTACAGCTTATGGAAATGTATTTGAATGTCAAAAGCTGCTCATGTATATAGTCACATTTGTAATCCTCATAACTGAGACACCACTGGTTATCTTATGTATGAATCCCTAGAGTTTGATAGTATCTTGAGCACACTTGATCAAGAGAATGTAATCGATACTCATTGACTTTAGTAAGTTGTACATTAAGATAGGTGCGTGTGCAATAGGGGATCACCACCTTTAATATCAAAGGGAGAATGTCATTGTTCATTCACAAATAAATAACTCAATAAAGTCTTTGGCCAAAGTAGAAGGTAACCGAGAAAAAGTGTTTTCAAAGGTTAACCTAATTGAGTTTATATTTTGGTGAATAGCTAACGCAGGATTAAGTTAGGGTTTGACATGAATCCATTCCCAACTAACTTAATCGTGACATTGTTTGGTGAAGGATTATCTATTACACGAAGGGTTCATTTATACATGTATGTTTACCCACACCTAGGGCATGTCATGACACATTACTAGACATCACTCATAACTAGTGAAAGCCTAATGATAATTGTTATCATTGAGGGCAAAATTGGAATTGTTCCAATCGAACCAAAAATAGAAAGTTTATATTTTGGGAAACATTGAGATGTTTCCTGTCACTACTAGGTTGGTGCTTGAACTGAAAATGAGGTGCGCAATAGAATCCTAAGCGTAGGAATCCACCGGTCATCAAGCAATAATACTAAGGGAGTCCTTAGGTCATATCCATAGGGAATGGAACAGGTCCATATAATCCTTATGTGTTGCAAACCAAAAAACGCAAAAGAAAGTGTAAAATCATGGGGGTTTTGATTGTTGAGAGATTTGTTTGTGCTAAATGATGACAAATTATAAAAGAATACTAATAAAGTTAAATAAGATGAGTCCTATGGGTTCATTCCTTCCAAACCTTTGATATATGATTTCTCAAACATATACTCAATCAAGAATCATTTACTCTATGGTCTTGATTGGAGGGTTTAACAATAGAGGCTCAAATAAGATGAAATACATGATAGAATGAAGTTTAATACTCTCATTGGCATTTTCACAAACATGTAGTATGCATATGTGCTCAAGAACCAAAATACAATAAGCTTACTTGTCATACAAAGGTCATGAATGCATAATCACAAGGGTTCAAAAGATAAGAGAGGATTAAACATCTCTTTGACATTTTAACAAACATGTGGTGTGCATGTGAATTCAAGAACCAAACATAACAAACTTACTAGTTATATAATTATCAAGAATATGATACTACAAGGGTTTAAAAGATGAGAGAGCATTTAAACAACATTCCATTGACATTGAAAGCTTTTGAGATGAGAAAGTACCATTTACCTAGGGTTTAGAGAGGAAATCCACCATAGAACCCACCTTTAAGGTGTTTAGCTAGCCATCCAAAGAAGTAAATGCAAGTAGATGAAGAGAAAATACAAGAACAAAATTCATAAATGCATAAAACTTGAAATAAAAGCTATGAAATTACTTGAAGGATGAAATACAAAGTTTGAGAATCAAATATAAAAGTTATACAACCTAAACTAAGCTAAACTACACTAATTTGTGAAGAACAATGGAAATCCTAAGCTAAAACTAAGAGAAAAACTAAGTTAAACCTAAACTAAGTGGAGAGAGCTCCAAACTAGCTGCAAAACGTGTCTTTATACCCCCCCTCTAGGGTTACAATCAAATGAGGGTGAAAGACCAAGGTGCCCTAGCTTAAAAACACAATTTACCAACCAAACTGCTGCATTTTCGAGGTTTGGGACCAGTCCCACTTATTCCAGGACCGGTACCAACACCTACTGTAAAAGTGGTACCGGTACCAAGCGGTACCAAGTGGTACCAACATGCGGAAATTGCATTGCGAATGCCTTCGACTTCAAATGGCCATAATTCTCTCATCCGGAGTCGGATTTGGACGTTCTTTATATGTACGCGAAGCTTGAGAAGTCTTCTTTCCAACCATGGTGGTCTTATTGTATAATTCAATCTGGAGAGAAACAGTTTTTCCAAAATGTCCAGATTGGTCGCTTTTTGCACTTCATGACTTCAATTGCCCATATCTCCCAAACCATTTGGCATTTAGTTTTGAAATTTGATATGTGGCATCTAGACACACTTAAAAGTATGTTCTATAAGTCTCATGACCATTGAAGACTTCCGAGGCTTGACTCGAAGCTCTCACTTTGCATGCAAAAAGCATATGTTTATATGCATTCAACCTACAAGGGCTCAAAAACAACAAAAGAGTCAAAAGCACCCGTTTACAAGTATAAATGGCTCAAGTATGTACAAAATGATGGAAACAATGCAATAAAAGTATGCAATATTATGGTGCAATCAGTTGGGGTGAACCCAATGGGTCACACACATAAGGGCATAAGTGATCTTCTTGAATTTATGGGAGGAGAATATCCTAATTTATATAAACTTGACCATTGTTATTAAAAGTTCATATGTAAAGGGGTCAATAATATAAATAACTAGGATATTACTATTCAATATGATGTTTGGTCAAGCTAGCACTTATAACTAAACATCACTAAAAGAGAAAAGGTTTATAAAAGGATGAGTTATAACCCTAGGGCCGTGAACTTCTTGGGGTGCCTCTCTCCTAGCCGTCCTCCTCTCTTCCCTCTCTAGCTTGTCATCTTTTCAAGGGTTGTGAAGATACAAGGGATTCAAGAGGTCTTAGGCTCGTGTGGACTTTCATTGGAGGCTTTCATACTTTTAGAGCTCAAGGATTCACGTAGAAAGCATCTCAAAGGAACTAAAGTAAGCATTTAATTTATGTATATTATTTGTTTTGATTCATTTGCACCGTTTGAGTTCATCCTTGGGATGATGATCATGGAAAAATTTTAAAACCTATATTCCGCTGCGTTTATCCATGGTTATTTCTTTCATTTCCTTTGCTAGCAAGATTTTTAGTGTGGGCTGCCATAATTACAATCAACCCTAACACTGACAAGAGTAACAACAACGCAACCAAGCACTCCCACATGCCTATTTCAAATAACACAATGCCCCCTTCTTCACATCACCCAATAGTTTCCTCCAAACAATCGCTATAACAGCCACCAACCAGTCAAACCAAGAGAAATAATATTCATAAGAGACAAGTGATCCCCACAACACAACACAGCAGAAATATAGCCCAAGAGTTCAAAATTTTAAACTAAAATGCTCTAAAGACCCAAATGAGAGAATGCTACTTACCTCAAAAGGTTGAAATGCTCCAATCCAAAGAAAATTTCCAAATCTTCAGTAAACACACCCAATACTTCCTTTGAAATGGTGATTAAACAAATAGATAAGGCAAAAGGAGTGGTGGTGACAAGTGGGATTCTAATCTAGGGTTTGGGTGAGGTTGAATATGGAGAATGAGATGAATGATGAAGGGATTAGGGTGAAGAGGGGTGATTTGATGTTTGGGAAAACGGAAAATAGTCTAGGGTTAAGGTTTGGATTGAGGGAAATGGTGAGAAAGAGAGGTGGGGCATTTTCAGGCTTGAGTACCGGTACTCAAAATGCAGTACTGGTACAAAAAGTTTCTGTTTCAAAAATTAATTTGAGTACTGGTACTCAAAATGCAGTATCGGTACGAAAACCTTCTGACCTTGGCATTATATCCCAGTACCGGTAAAAAATTGCAGAAATGCACAAATTCCACTTATTTTGCCCACACCATGCTCTAAAACTCCAATTCAGTCTATCCTTCACCCAAAACCATACAGGACATCCAAAAAACACCTTCCAAAACTTGTTCAACACCCCCCAAACTTGCTTTGAAGCAAGCTTACTCAAAATAACCCCAAGTCTTCTTATGTTTGAACCGAATTGGCAACTTTTTGGCTCGAATAGGATACTAGCGGAACTTTTGAAGAAAAAGAGGATCAAATGAACAAAGAAGGCACATCATATTTCAAACATGCGGGAATGTTCCAAAATGAGCAAAATGCACTAAAATGAAATGAAATGCAAAAATGAGCTTTGATGAATAAGATATGGCAATTTTGAACTTTTGAACTGTACAATACTAACTTGTCATAGAATAACATGCTAAATGCATCCAAAGCTAAGGTGAAAGAAACAACACCTATCATAGCAGAAAAAATGAATGGAAATGATGGGTCATTACTCAATTACATTGGTATGGTTAAGCCTCATTCATTTGTGTGCAAGTGCTTTGGGGAAAATTCAACTAGCATTGACAACATTTCAAAGAAGAGCATAATCTAGTTGGTAAGGGCACTAATGCTAATGAACCTAATTGCCCATTCTTAGCCAACTTGCTGATCCTTAATTCACTGATATGACCTAATCTTAGATGCCAAACATAAGTAGAATTCCCTTCATCTTTAATTCTTTTGGGTTTTGAGGCATTCCCCTTTTGCTCAATACAATTCATATTGCCAGTCAAGTTAAGGAAATAAAGACAGTTAATATAAATGTCAGAACCAATAGAAACTTTATTTAAAGAAATAAAACAACTATTTTTATCAAAATTAAAATAATAGCTAGCTTTTACTAAAGCTGAAATAGAAATAATATTTCTAACAATGTATGGCATAAATAAACAGTCATGTAATTCCAAAACATGCCCTGATGGCATGGTCAAGCAGCATGTCCCCATAGTTAATGCAGCAACACTTGCTTCATTTCCTACTCTGAGGCTGATCTCATCTCTACTCAACCTTCTGCTTTCCTTCAGATCCTACAAATAGTTACAAATGTGTGAACTTATGCCAGAATCTAAAACGCAAGAGGAAGCAGTGCTAACAGATAAGTTAGCTTCAATGACAAGAGCATAGTTCATTGTAACACCCCACACAGGGTTACCCCTATGCGGAAATGCCACAGTGACATAAAATACCAAGCGCTTATCTTTTGAGTAATTTCTTTTTTAAAATTAATACAGTTTTTCAAAATACGCGTGCGGAAGTCTTTAAATATTTTTTTTTTTTCAACATCTCAACAATTAAAGATAGCGCTGAGTACTAGTTTGTATCCTGAGTACAGTCCCGTAATGTACCCAAATTCCAAAAACATCCATTTAGTTTACTGAGTTGGATAGAGTCTCATGCTGATAACGTGTCATCCTCTTAAAGAAAACACATAGCAGAAAAATAAACAAACACCAGGATTTACATGGTTCAGCAAATTGCCTAGTCCATGGCGAGTCATTTTTATTATTGTTATTCATATTACAAGAATACAATATCTTCTTATCTCAATACATTCAGAAATATTCACATCCTTCCATATTCTCATATCTGTCAACAAATTTTATCATCAACCAAATATCACATAAATAAATCATCATATCTGTAATTCATTTATATATATTACAGAATATATCCATCACTTTTTCACAATAAATAATTTTACAGTACATGCATGCTTTATGCATATGACAGATATATGATGCAATGCTCATGCAGTCATACCTGTCATTTTCTCTGTTCTGCTTTTCCTGCAAAACATCAACACATAACAGATGGCTACCTCATTTTTAAGGTACTCAACCATCTTAACCACAACAGCATCCCCTCCTTTTTAGGATGTATATCACCCAATCCCCACCTTTTTAGGACCTACCGCGATTGTCACTCATTGACAAGAGGATTTACGTACTATTTTTAGCAAGGGTGATATATTAGTGCACTAACTGTTTCCTAGGATCTTTTGTCCTATCGGTGGTATCTCAACTCCACAGTTACAAAAATAATCATAAATGCATATGATTTTCTATGCAATATATTTCACATGTAACTGTGTCTCATGCCAGATGCAATTATGCAATACATATGGCATACATCTCATATCAACAATTCATGTATGGCAATCATGCATACATTTCATAGTATATTAACTCAACATATATCTCATATCAACTGTTATATCAGTGATATACAAATAAATCATTCTGCTCACTCAACTTGAGCCACCACATGTAACTGTGCCCCTGTAACACCCCGTACTTCTCCAAGTAACAATATTGTCCGCTTTGCTTGCACGCGTAACATGCGCGCCCATTTACGCATATCCACATGACAAGTTCACGGTTTTATTTTATTAAAACACATTGTTACTATGAGATGTATGGAATTTACTGTTAAGCCCAGTCACTTTCTCATAACATCATCACCACATGCCATATGCCAATTTTATGTGCAATAATTATGGCAAATATCACAAGTATGTATTTTATACATAACAATTAACATGCTTCATCATTTTATTCATAATAATAACAGCATGTTATAAACTTTACAAATATCACATGCATATATTAACAGTTTATATATATGCCAATATGATTTCCATAACTTGTATTTTCAAGATTTTTCACTAATCATCATGATTTTATAAAAATCAATTATTCATGAAAATTAACTATTTTCCAAAGACTCGCAATTTGGAAGATAGTTAATTTTCTATCCACATGTATTTTCTATACAATAATCCATTCTTTTTGGCCAACTTTGCACACTTATAACTTCTTCGTTACTCATCCGATTTGGATGATTCAAGATGTTATAGAATCTGTGTGATACAAGCTTTCAAAATATCATGGTGGTGTATAACACCTCCCATCCGAACATATTTAAAAATAATGCCGAAGTAGGCTCGTTAATAAAATTTCCGATTTTTCGGCAACTTCGGTTCTCAATTTCTCTCACAATTCACATCCAATTGAAGTGATTCAAAGTTCTAAATTCATATAAAATCAATCTACATCATATATGTAAAAATCATAATTTTTCAATAAACTATGAAAATACACTTTGTGTCACTATTAAAGCTTCAAGGAAACTTTCTCTCTCTAGAAATTTCCATTCATCCATAGGTCTTTTTCCATGATTCTTGTCTCTAAAAATCCATAAATTCAAGCTTTACAATATACTCAAATTTCAGAATTTTCGGACATATACACAATATACTACAAATTTTCAAAGTTTCAATATTTCTAAACTTCAGAAAATTATAGAAATTAATCTACTCATTGGAAAATTCCCAAATTTGATACACATGATCATGAGTTGATATAATTGATGGGAAAAATAGTCCCAAAGTTTCAGATTTTCATTTTCATATAAAATAAAAATTCAAGATTTGAAATCCCCATATTTCATTTTCATGATTTCCATCCAAAAACAGTTTTTAGTGTTTAGGCCGTATCTTCTAGCTCATTTATCCAAATTTAATGAACAACCAGTGTTCTGAAAAGAAAACTCGAAGATCTACAATTTCATATTTCACAACCATGGCCTAATTTCAACATTTTCATGGTCAAAATAAGCAATTACCGTAGCTTTTCTATTTTGGACGAAAATATCTTTTGCTGAAAAACTAGTTTGAGTAAAACAATCATAACTCTTCACACAAAATTCCAAATAAGTCAAGGTCGGATTCGTTAGAAAGCTAATTGAAAGATCTACAACTTTCATGAAGAAGGTTTAAATCAATTCGACCTCTAACCAAATCAAAAATACCCAAACAGTAGCTCTATTTTGAAATTCAATTTGTTCTAAATTTTCCTAGAATTTTCTAGGCAAACAAACACCTCCCAATTTCACCAAATCATGATATAAACTCATCAATTAAGCTAAAATCAAGATAGAAAAGAATAGGAACCTCACCAATTTTCGAATTTGAAGAAGATTTGGAGTTGAATTTCCCAAATTCCCACACTTTCTCTTATTTTCTTTTCTCTTTTCTTTTTCTCTTCTTTCCTTCTCTCTTTCTTTCTTTCCTTTTCTTTCTCTCTTCTCTCCCCTTTCTTTCTCTCTTTCTTCTCTCCCTTTCCTTCTCTTCCATCCGAAGACTCCCTCCCCCCTTCTTTTTATTATTCATTTCTTTTTTTTTTTAATTCATATCTACTCCCTTATTTTATTATTACTATTATTATTATAATTATTTTTATATTATATCTAATCCCTATCTACCTATCTACCCCTCCTTCCCTTCTCTCCTAACTCCCTCCTCTATCTACCTCTCCTAACTCCCTCCCCTCCCCCACACACTATATATATATATATATATATATACACACCCATAGAATATATATATATATATATATTATTTTCAAATCATCAAAATTACTATGGTGATAATCCACCATTCTCATCTTCCATTCTCAAATTTATCTACCACTCTTAGATTCATCCATCATTCTTTCATATTTACCATTCATATATACCCACCATTCACATTTATCCACCATTCATATTTACCCACCATTCACATTTATCCACCATTCATATATATATATATTATTTTCACCCACATATATCCACCCACATATATATATATATTATTTTCACCCACATATATATATATATATATTATTTTCACCCACATATATCCACCTCATATAAAATATATATATATATATATATATATTTATATATATACACACCCACATTTTAGATGTCACCCAAGGGTGTACATAAATTCTCATGCACCCTTCTTAATTGATGACCACATGGCACATTTCATTGCCCAATGGCAAAATGCCAAGTGTGCAATAAATAAAATAAAATAATAATAATTAAGAAAATTTACTATTGAAAATTTACCATTAGAAAATTTTACTATTCAAAATTTTGGGGTCTCACATTCATACTTTTGGAAGGATGATCTTTCAAGGAAGCCAAGTATTCCCTATAGTTCCTTTTCCAATGCCTATCTTTACTGCAATGGAAACACTTTCCTATTGGTTCAGTATTCTTTTTGCCTTTCTTTTTGATGCCTCCCTTTGGCTTGGTTTGAGGCTTCTTGTCCTTCCATTTGCCCTTGCCCTTAAGCTTGGACTTGGAAGTAGAAGCCCCTTCCACAACCATGAAAGACCCCTTGGTCTTCTTCATTGAGTCCTCAATAGTGACCAACATGTTAAGCATATCAGACAAAGTCGCCTCCACTTTGTTTATGTGGTAGTTCATAACAAATTGCCCAAAGGAGTCCGGAAGAGACTAAAGGACTATGTCAGTTGATAGTTCAAAATCTATCTTTACATCGAGGTTCTCTAACTGCTCGATATACCTGATAATTTTTAGCACATGCTCATTAACTGATGATCCTTCTAGCATCTTAGCTCTGAAGAGTTCCCGGACAATATTGTACTTAGTAGTCCTACTCTGGGCACCATACAATTCTTTGAGGTGCATCAGAATAGTAGCTGAGCTGTCCATTGACTCATGTTGTCTCTAGCTCATTTGACATAGATGCTAAGATATAGCACCTTGCCTGCAAGTCATCCTCTTGCCACTTTCTTAAAGTAGCAAGCTACTCTTCAAAAGCATCCTCTGTGTCAAAATTAGGAACTGGTCCCCTGGTGACATAGGCAATCTTTTCTGAATTGAGAACAATTCTCAAATTTCTGAACCAATCCTGATAGTTGGGTCCAGTTAAGCGATTGTTGTCAAGAATTCTGGATAGGGGGTTAAGAGGTGCCATTTGAAATGATATCTACATTTTAAAATAGAAAATTAGTTGAGTCATATATATAACAATTATTACTGGGTCTTAGGTATAATGGTACCTCCCACTATTTCATCAAATCCCATACACACTCTGAATAGGATTTGTGAATTTATCTAATAAATTCATAGTGGGGATTGGAGTCCCATTGTGAATTAATGGTACCTCACATAATAGTTTCTTGGTCCATTAATCCCTAATGAGTAGATGACTCTTCTTCTAATGCTTCTCAAGCAAGTCCCAATCATCCTTTTGCCTCTAGGATAAATATCCCTCACATATTAGTATCTTGAGATATTTATTCTAGTTAAGTTTAACCCACCATTCTTGCACAAGTGTAGTCACCCAATAGATACCTCACAAAATAGTTTCTTGGTATACATTGGATTTCCACTTAATGCTATCTCATATAATAAAAAAAATGAAAATCCAAATATAGACATGCTCCCACATATCTATAGTCAGTATGCCTAAACCAAGGTTTGCATTCATTCTATAATGGTGGAAGGCTGCTTGCGCGTATAAAGTGCAGTTCAATCCCAAGCGTAGGATCTATCTGTTGCAAGCATAGTAATTCATAGGAGTACCCATGGTCATATCCACAGGGATAGGCAGTCGAGAAAAATTACAAATCCCTTTGAAAATTGTTCAGATTCGAGAAAAAGAAAATAAAATCATGGGGGTTTGGTTTGAAAGTTGTTTATACTAAACCCATAAAAGTTAATTAATATTAAAACAATTAAATAAAAGAGCTGGGATTTAGAGTTCAACTTGTCCACATCCTTGGTTCTAATTTTTCATAATTAATACTCATCCAGATTACATTGAAGAATGGTTTGAATGGAAGATTTGACAATAAAAAATATCAAACTGTTTAAGAAATAGGATATTCATGATAAAAATCTTTTGAGACATTTTTACAAACACTTGGAACGCTTTCGGTGCTAAGGACTACCTGTGGCAAGAAATCCTGTCAACAGATAGTAAAAGCTAGCAGTTCCTTGTGGATCGTGAACAAATACTGTGTTTAGTATGAATATCCAAATCTGTTAAGTTAGGATATGTGTGAGAAATTAGTACCTCAGATATGGATCAAGTATTCCCCATCAATCCCAACTGTTTAGAATTTAGCTACTCATAACTTGAAAAATTAGCAGATTAAAAGTAAATAAAACTAAAGACTTTGAATCAAAAATTGAAACTATGAAAATAAATTACATAAACTAAAAAATAACACAAAGTTGTTCTAATACAAAGAAAATACAAGAAAATGAAATTACAATGAAAATAAATTAAAAACTAACTAAAATCTAAGCTAATAGAAATCTAAGCTAAAAACTAAAACTAAAAAATGAATAAAACTTGCTACATTTCTAAGCTAAGTTAGCTAAAAAAAAGAAAGCAAAAATGAATTCAATTACGTGAGAGAGGAGAAGAGCCCCCTAAAAGTTTTCACATTGCTTATATATACATTGAAGAGAAAATGACCAAAATGCCCCCAAAAAGCATTCAAGAATAGCATAATTTTTCCAATGTCGGCAACAACTATCGATAGAAATGTTTGCACCTATCGATAATGACATTTGTGAAGCTTGCTTAATGGCTAAGTAAAATCCCATTACCGATAATGCGAAATTGAATTATCGGTAGTGCAAGTCTACGGGTTTCGGAAAATTAAGAACATGCTAGAATTACCGATAATTCGAATTGAATGCAATCGGTAGTGGTGCAATTCTTGGACAAAATGAGATTGGCTACATGTTAGCATTACCGATAGTTGGAAAGTGTAACTATCGGTAGTAGTGGCTTGCTGAATTTTGATGGGCGAAATCCCATGGAGCATTACCTATAATTCTTATACTACTATAGATAGTGAGGAAATGCTCGGTAAAATGCTACAACTTCAAATGCATGTATCTTGCTCGTCCGGAGTCAGATTTGGACGTTCTTTATATCGTTGGAAAGCTTGAGAAGTCTTCTTTTCAACCATGGTAGTCTCATAGTCTGATTCAATCCGGATAAAATCAGTTTTACCAAAATGTCCAGATTGGTCGCTTTTTGTACTTCATGACTTCATTTGCCCATATCTCCCAAACCACTTGGCATTTAGCTTTGAAATTTGATATGTGGCATCAATACAGACCTAAAAATATGTCACATATGTTAGATATGTGCCCTAAAACCAATTGTTCTGTTGAGTTTAGGGTT
>JAESVK010001033.1:0-10083 GCA_017140935.1 Hamamelis virginiana
GTTGCATAATGATTCCATGCTTCCTAAACATTACAAAATGGAACTCTACTTTCTGTTATGTTGCTAGTTGTAAAAAAAAAAAACAAGAACTTCAGTTACCAATAAGGAGCTAAACACACAGAACTGAGCTTATGTTGGACCAGGAATAGGAACTGAAAAGATCAAGTTCCAGAATTTTAGAGTTCTAAATGAGCTAAGCATTTGAGCCTGTGATAAACCTGAGTGGCTGATGGGTATATACCTGGAAAATAAAAGGCCCTGAAAGAAGCTTACCACCGAATAAAGGAGTAAAAATGATCTTTTGTTATAAAAAATTTAACCTATGCTGTATACACTGCAATCTTAGAAAATATTTCAAAGTATAGCTTGTGAACAAAATTATTCCAGTTTAAAACAGAAAGACAGGTAATTGTTCAAACAGACTCTAAATCCACTGCATTGATTCTAAAGAAAGAATTCGCAGATTGTGAATCCTCATGGCGCTTTGATCAATGATTGTCAAAGCTTAATGTTGAGGAATTGGGATTGCCTTTTCATGCATATGTATAAAAAAAAAAGTCAAGTTTGTTCATATGAAGGTATTTTCTACCAACATTAAATGAATGTATGAATGTATGACTTTTTTTTTTATATTAAAAAGATGTCCGAATAACTAATAAAATGGTGTAATCTGCCACAAAATGATAGTACGGGGATCAATGTGTCAAAATTGATAGTCCTAAAGTGCAAAGTATTTTTCGCTAATAGTGTGGTCAATTTATAATTTCCCCTATTTTTTCTATTGTTTATTTATTTTTGCAAAACAGATTCTTCATTTCAAATAACATTTATTAAAGCTTCTATATGGACTTTTTCAAGTCATCCTGGATAGAGAATCAAGTGGGTGGGGTCGATTGATGACGACGTGGCTATTCTTATCGGGTCATGAATGGTTTCTTGCAATATCAGCCGTTCAATCAGACAGGTGTCACTAATGGGTTCGATAATCTCAACAGTCATATACTGTCTATTCTACATTATATACAGGGGGAAAGCTTGGACTAGAGTTAGAGTTATATTTTTGTTACAAAATCAAGTGACTGAATGAAGATGATGTGGCCATATCGTATTGGATAGAGCACGACAAAGAATCAACCATAGCATAGTACAAAGAACACGAGTTTGGCAGCTTTACCCAAATTAAAAATAATAATAATAATAATAAAATTGTGACTAAATACAAAAATCACATGAGCAACATGGTTGGCACCTTATTAAATTAATAAGACCACAAATCACGATCTAGAAGAAAATATTTTAAATAAATTATATTATTATTATTGTTTTTTTTCTTACGAGCTAGGGGCCATTGATATGATTTCTCCGGGTAGACTTGTGTTACGAGACGTAATATTTTATATAAATATTTTTTTAACTGTTTTCGATGACAAGGGATCCGATTAATTCTTGAAATGAAGTAAGACGACTGACTACTTCACATTGATTAATACCCAAAATAAATCCCGGCCCACTGGTAATTGATCGGAAGGGGACTAGTTGATTATAGGGAGGAATGGCAAGCTGAATTTAAAACTTTAATTTGACTTTTTGAAATGCAAGTACTAGAATTAATTTAAAAATATTTAATTAATTTCTTCAAAATTCATCCAACGTACACTTTTTATAAATAAATAAAGGACGGTAGAAAGGTTAAATTTCTATTTTCTTACAAACTTCTTGTAAGCCAAACACTTTCATGAAAAACAAGTTCTGTTAATTTTTATTTTTATTTTATTAATTTACTTTACATTCATTTTCATGTAAATTTCTTGAAAATGACAAGCAAAGGCAGTTAAGGAAATAAAGAAAAGAATGCCCAGACCAGGGGCGGAGACAGGATTTAGTATTACGTTAGGCTAGGATATAGAACGAATAAGCACTAAACACACATACAATCTCACACATATGTGTGTGAGTGTATATATATATATATATAGTAATGTTATTATCAGGCCGGCCTGACGCAATTTTGTGTCAAGTCTCCTCCATATGGCTAATTTTAGATGACATATTGTAAAACTGGCCGTTGGATTAGATGACCATCTTCTGTATGTCATACTTGCAAAAAATTACAGTGATCCGACGGTTGGTTTTTGAAAACACCTGCGTTAAAAAATGGTGATATTTTGAAAAACAAATAAGTTGTATATTTTCACAATGACATTTTTCAAAAACCAACCGTCGGATCAATATGATTTTTTGCAGGCATGACATACAGAAGAGGAGCATCAAATCCAACGGTCAATTTTATGAACTGGCATCTAAAATTAAGAATACTATAAAAAAAAAATTTTGGCAAGTTTGGGGCGGGCTATAGCCCTCCCTAGTCCAAACGTAGCTCCGCCACTGCATAGACGTATAGACCAAGCTAGTACCGAAATTTGGAAGCATTAAATTAGTAAATATGGTAAGAACTAAGAAGGATCACCCTAGCTTCTCCTTATTTCTTTCCTATAAATTAATGAAGTATCAATGATCCATGGAAGAGAGAAAGAGAGAGAGAGAGATGGAGTCATGGAGAGGGCTGTATTTGTTAGTGGTGGTGGTGGTAATGATTATGATGAGGGGAACAGAAGCGAAATTAAGGGAGAATTTCTACAGTTCAAGTTGTCCGAATGTAGAAGCCATCGTGAAGCAGACAGTTTCCACCAAGTTTAGCCAGACTTTCACAACAATCCCCGCCACTCTTCGTCTATTTTTCCATGATTGCTTCGTTGAGGTAAATATTTTTAAAGGAAGACTCTCTCTCTCTCTCTCTCTCTCTCTCTCTTTTAATATTTACAAGGAAGACTCTCTCTCTCTCTCTCTCTCTCTCTGCATATATGTTGAAAGAAGATTTCTATTTATCGTGCCGATGGGATATATTATCAAAATCTGATCAGTAGTAGGACTCATTTCATCATTGTCGAAATTCATTCATATTTATATTCTATTACTGTTTTTATTTAATTAGTTTTTATAGCTGTTCTTATGAGTTGATAATTTATTTTCTCATTAGCTGTTTAAGTTGTTATTTTTCTATAAATACCGGCTTTTCCATTTCAACCGCTCTATTATTCTTTTCATATCTCATTTTGCAAAAAAGTTATAGTTTTAGCTTCCGTCGTCAAGAAAATGAGTTATCCAAACCACTTTATATATATATATATATATATTACAAATATCGGTACTTAATGTAAAGTTGCTTCAATTAATATCTATAGAACCAGTTGCATAATATATTTTGAAAAACTAACCATTGGATGAAATACTTCTCTTATGAATATCATGTCTGTCAAAAATTACAGTGATGCAACGGTCGATTTTTTTTCTTCAACTTATAAAAAAATGATGATATTTTAAAGAACAAAAGTTTTAATTTTTCACAGCGACATTTTTCACAAACCAATTTTTGGATCACTGTGATTTTTGGTTGTAATGAAAAATATAAAGAGATTCCCCTATGAGTGACACAAATTAATCTTAAGAAATATGCATGATTATACCTTAAACGATGAATTTTACTTGAGGTCTTATCCAAATAAAAACATATTACATGAAATATGCATCTCAATTCCACACAGTTGGTTAATTTGCTCAACGCCAGTCCACCCAACAAAGAAAACGTACACCAAATAAAAGACAAGGAAAACACGTATATACCTTGGAAAAATGAACGAAAATAGGAAGGTGTCCAGCCATATATAAAAAAAAGGTTTCTAAAAATACCCAAAAAAAAAAAAAAAAGGAGTTTGCTACATTGCTGTCCCGATCTAGTCGGCATACGCTTACACAAGTTATGTAAGCATGAAACTCATAAATAATTGTAGGATGTATATTTTGATCAACTGGATTAGATATTGTATTTATTGATGTCATGCATGTCAAAAATTACGGTGATCCAATGTCAGAATTTCAAAATATAGCTATAAAAAATTGTGACCATTGAAAATTATCACAGTTTTTCTTAGTAACGTTTATGAGAAACTGACCATTGAATTACTGTAATTTTTGGCATAAATAGCATGCATAAGTACAGTATCGTACCCAACAGTTAATTTTTTAAAATATGTATCATATAATTATTTATAAATTTTATACTGATATAAATTTATATAAACATATACTGATAGGATCATTTAAGTCCATACAGTATGGACCAATATGTATCATATGGACAGGTACCTTTCTATTTTTCTTGTTAGTGGTTTCCAATTTCTGGTCGCGTGTTCCCTTTCTCTTTCTATTGTTGGTGCATGCACTCTCTTTGGTCAATTAGTCATTTTCAAATCCACGAAAGCGCACCAGCTGCCTGGCGAGCTGGCGGCTCCATGTTGTTTCCAGCACATTGATAGACGACCGCTGCTGTCATTTAATATTATTACTCCCGTCCTTAAAGTAATGATCAAGTATGGATCAGTACTTGACTTTAATTTAAGGTTGACTTATTATTAAGATAAATATTTTGAAAAATTTATCGATACGTTAAATAATCTTATTATGTATGTCATATGTGTCAAAAATTATGATCCAACGGTTGGTTTTCAAAATATAGATTGTTAAAACAATTGTTAAAGTATCTAATAGTAAATACTATTAAAGTATTTTATGAACTATACTTTGAAAACTAATAGTTAGATCATTGTGATTTTTGGCAGACATGATATACATAAAAAAAATTAACTAATCTAACGATTGATTTTTCAAAATATCTATCATATATAAGAAAATTTTGAGAATTTAAGGACCGATTCTTAAATGATCATTTCTGCCGGCTGTAAATAATTGCGAACAAGAAATACTCTCAAATGAGCAATACTCTAGCATAAATGACTTTATAGAATTTGAATTCCTTCTTAAGTTCCTCCAATTTTTTCTGCATCCTCGGACACAACAATCCTATTTTTTTACTCATTTTTTCTCTTATCTTCTGCAACCTAACCTTTAACAGTCTTCTAATGATCTTTAGCATCATAATGATTGGCTTCTCCGTTTGTTTCATTACCGGTCAATGGACGTAAGGGTCTTATTAACTTGTTTTCCAAATTTTGAAACTATAAGAGGGCAATGTGTAGTTCAAGGGGGCAAAATATATTTTTCTCATACTTTTAATTAATAACCCTTAATAATGGAGAGTTAGGGATAGGGGGTACATTTTAGAATTTTCATTACT
Organism: Hamamelis virginiana; assembly: GCA_017140935.1. Classification (NCBI taxonomy): domain Eukaryota; kingdom Viridiplantae; phylum Streptophyta; class Magnoliopsida; order Saxifragales; family Hamamelidaceae; genus Hamamelis; species Hamamelis virginiana. The sequence continues at coordinate 5,192 of JAESVK010001033.1, forward strand.
AATCGCATTTCTATTTCTATTTCTATTTGGGGATTGTGATGGTGATTAATTTCCAATTATTCTACAGTAGACTGATTCGATTTCATGGAATAGCCAAATACATTCATTTCAACAAATTCAATCACTGAAATTTAAGAAGGCGATTTTCATAAAATAATGATACAAAAAATGAATCCATCACCTAAATGCTCTAATTTCGAATACTTTGATGTTGATGAGGAGATTTCATATTCATGTACTACCCACCAAATCTTAAGGACACGTTTGGTCATCTCACGTAAATCGAATTGTTTCATTTTGTCCTGCGCATAATTTTTTGAATAAATTTATCTTTAATTAAAAAAAATTAAAAATTAATCCTATAATTTCAACAACCAAACAGGCCTAATTCAATTGTTCATAAATTAATCAGTTCCATAATTCTCTTTTCTTTTTTTTTTTTTAAATAGGGATGTGATGCTTCAATAATGATTGCATCACCAAATGGGGATGCAGAGAAGGATGCTCCAGATAATATTTCCCTGGCCGGAGATGGGTTTGACACTGTGATAAAGGCAAAGCAAGCAGTGGAAGCAGCATGCCCCGGCGTAGTCTCATGTGCAGATATCATGGCCGTTGCTGCCAGAGATGTTGTAGTCCTGGTAAGATTAATGCACAAGCTAGCATACAAAATTGACAGCCCATTAACAATAATTTGAAAGAAATGCACTCATTTTTTAGCAAATCCCCACATTTCCAATGGTTCCGTAACTCCATTTGATTAGTCAAAAATGGAATTCAAAAGAAAAAGAAAATTATATTTTTTCATTTTTTGTGTGCATTTATTTGTCTCAAAATGGACCAAATACTTTGTGGATCCCACTACTACTAACCTTTTTCGAGTTTGAATTTTCTCCTGATGACCATAAATATTAAGGTGACGTTTGGCATAACTTCTTTAAATAAGAAGTGATTTGTGAGGAAATGATTCTTAGGATGAAATTTTTAAGAAGTCCTTTTAAAAAAAAAATAGTGTATGGCATGATCATATTTTAAACGTCTTTTTGTCTCAAACAGTGTGAAAGTTATGCTTAGTATAAATGTGAGTTTTCAAAAGTAAATTTTTTTAATTTTTTCCGAATAAACTTCCAAGCAACTAACTTTTTATAAAAATTCATTTTGAAGATTTTAACAAACATAGATTTTTTTTTTTCCTAAAATGACTTTTAGCCTTCCAAAACCTATGCCAAACACCACCTAAGACTTCCTAATGTGTAATATGACGGCTGAAATCAACCTGTTAAAATCAAAATACAGATTGTGATATCATAAACACATGTAAATGAATCATATGAATTTTATATCTCTATATTTTGATTTTAGACATTGGATTGTCCCATAAACTGATTTCAAGCACTGGATTACATATTAGAAAATCCTAATATTTCTCCTCCTTATGAGCAAATCCGGACTCGAACTCCTTAGAAAAATCTCTCTCAAAACAAGTTCTATAAGTTTTTTTTTTTTTTTTTTTTTCCTGCATCCTATATGGCTATATCTCACTTAAATAATCCTATATGGCTATATCTCACTCAAATAAATTTCTCGGCAACCAAACACAATTGTATTTTTTGAAATAATAACAAGAACTCGATCTCAGGCTGGAGGCCCATCATTCAGTGTAGAATTGGGACGTCGCGATGGTCTAATCTCAAAAGCATCTCTAGTCGCCGGAAATCTACCGGAACCGACATTCAATCTCGTCCAACTCAACACCATGTTCGCCAGACACAATCTCACCCAAATCGATATGATCGCATTATCCGGCGCGCACACCGTCGGCTTCTCCCACTGCGACCGCTTCGCGAACCGCCTCTACTCATTCTCTTCATCTTCCCCAATTGATCCATCAATGGATCCAAGCTACGCGCAGCAGCTCGTCTCGGCTTGTCCTCAGAACGTCGATCCCGACATCGCCGTCGATATGGATCCGGTAACGCCGAGAGCTTTCGACAATGTGTATTATCAGGATCTGGTTGCAGGGAAGGGCATGTTCAGTTCCGATCAAGTTCTGTTCACTGATTCATTATCTCAGAATACTGTAAATGATTTCGCTAAAAGCTCGGGTGATTTTAATGGAGCTTTCATGGCGGCTATGAGGAAGCTTGGGAGAGTTGGTGTGAAGACGGGGAATCAAGGAGAGATAAGAAGAGACTGCACTGCGTTTAATTCGTGAAAAAGGGCAAAAATGTTAGATGGGATATTTGGATGCCTTAAAAAGAGCATTTGAATATATCATTCTTCCTTCAATAAATTATTCTTCTCATTTGTCTACTTTGTAATAATAAAGAATGGAAAATAATCTTCATCTCCTGTACCAGAAAAAAAGGATTGATATGACAATACATGTCAAAACTCGGATTTTCTTACAATTTTCTTGTAGACCAAACAATTACGGAAGAACAAGTTTCAACAAAGGTCCCTTCATTTAACCTTTACTTCGAAATTTTTTAAAAAGTCAAAACTCCTTTTTTTTTTTCAACTTTCTTGTTTACCAAACAAATCCAGGAAAAACAAGTTTCAACAAATTCTCTTTCCTTCACTACCTGTACTTTCAAATATTTCACTTTCCTGCAATTTCTTGACAACCAAACACAACCTCAGTGGTTGCTCCCGAGTCCTCTGTCAACTTAGTTTCCATCAGTATCCTGAGCTTTTTTCTTCTCATTCTCTATGAGATTCTGGTAAGTCTGTAACCTGTGGCCTACTGTATCAGAAGCTGTTGCTTGAATACAATTCCATCACAAGGCCAATGGTAATACTAAAAATGCAACATCTGGAAATTTAAGAAGAACAAAACAAACAAAAACTAGAAAGAACATTGAAAGAATAGGCACATTCTTCACACTTTAAACAAAATATGGTTAAGAGAAACCAAGTTTGATGATCAAAACTTCAAATTACATAAATGTAGGAGTTAAAAGCAAGGGAGAAATAAAAATACAAACACTTCAACATTCAAACAGAAAATCCCAACTGCAACACAGAGATAAAACAGCCTTCAATTTTCCTTGTCTTGCCTGGTTTTAGCTCCAGAGAGCCCTGTTTTTTAGTATATACTTGGCTCATTGTCTATATCTTTGATAAATGCTTTCAGAAACATAGGCCAGAGATGAGGAAATCCTTCACAACTTTGCACAAAGTATACAAACACCTGCAAGAAAATTGGACGTGGCGTTCCAAATAATGATAGGGGTTTTCAATTATCTTCCGACAAGTCTTATGTACGAGGTTTTCCATAGAGGTTGGCATAGACAATCTTAGTCCGATGTACAAGAATCATGCTTAAAACAACTGCAATAATGCAGAATCCTGACATTATCATGGAAGTAAGGAAGAAGCATATGGCACCTTCACATTTCAGGGGCTCATCCCGGACATTGGTGCCTGAGAAAGCAGATCCCAAATTCTGCAGCGGGTGATGGTGTCGATGAGCTTGCTTCTCTGCTTCACTGTCATAGATACTGCTAGCAATGAGACCCGAGAAAACTAGTGAACCTGCAGGGTTTGCAAGTGTGATGAAATTGTACAGAGCCCCGAATTTTTTCAAGCCAAACAATTCAGAGGCAGCAGCCGGCACAATCGCCCAGTGAGCCCCGTACCAAAGTCCGATCAACAGAGTACCAATGTACATTTCGCCAGGCCATCCCATAGCAAAGAAGATGTGTCCAATTGCCATTACAAATTGGGCCACTGCCATGGCAACTGGCCTTGGATAGGCATAGTCCCTAATCGACAACATCACAAGATTGGATGAGGAAAACGAATCAAACCAAAATCAAAATCAAAATTAGTCACAGACACAGGAGGGGAGGAAGTGAAATCAGTTTCTACCTCACGATAATCTCAGAAAAGTAACCCCCACCAACACGGCCGAGAAAGTTCCAAATGCTGATCATGGATACAAATATATGTGTATTATCATAACCTAAAGACTGGCTCATCTGCCCTAGATTATCAATCACTGTCAAACCGGATCCAGAACCCAATAGAAGCGAGAAAAAGATGAGCCAGAAGTCCGCCTTTATCAAAGCCTGCATCAAGGTAAAGTCCTCACCTCTATGTGGCCCTCTTCGCCTCCTGATTCTTACTGCTCCTTCTGCAGCTGCTTGGAATAGTTTTGCTTGCAAATGGGCGATTCGTTTTTTTCCTCTCTGATGCTGGAAGCAAGTCTACTTCCTTGGGCTTCTCATCTTCTAACTCACTGAATATAATCTCATTTGCGTCGTGTTCAGATTTGCTAGATTCTTGTTTATGTTGCTCGGGTAGAAGAGGCTCTTCTACCAGAGCTATTGGCTCTGAGGAACAACTCAATGACAAGGGAATCACAATTGGAATCAAAATGAGAATGAACAAAATTGCTGTGAAAATAGTGATCACCGTGTGGCTCAAATCAACTAGATCTTCAAGAAGCATGACCGCCATCAAATAAGCAGCCAGAAGGAGGCAGACACTATAGATATATGTGAAACTTAATCCATCAGAGGACCGGACTTGTCTGTGACCACCCAACAGGTCTGACAATGAACATTAGAGCAATGATTACCATTGCTGGCCCAACTGCGACCATGAATATAAGTGATGCATGATCAGGAGAATGGATCGTCGCATATATCTGAGTCAAAATTGCACCACTCAGCCCAGCAAAGCCCTTTAGTATCCCCACCACAGGACCTCGGCTTTTAGGAAAGTTTTGCACACAGGACACTAGAGCCACCGTATTGAAGTAGGTCTCGCCATTTGTTCCCACGAATATAAGAATGCACATCTGAAAACTGATATCAGTTAACAATTTAACTACAGCAAGATGGAAAGTAAGATAAAAGAAAAGAGTCTCCTTTGTTCTCTAGGAG
>JAESVK010001034.1:0-17237 GCA_017140935.1 Hamamelis virginiana
CACAGATGGCTTGAGACTCACCATCCTCCCATTGGAGCTAGTATAACTGTGGACCAGCCTCGTGGACGGGGCTTTAGGTGGTGTGAGTCCACATCATCACCGGGCGATGTGATTAGGGGGGGGTTTAGAAATCAAAACAAAGGAGTCGCCACCTTATTTTTAAGGAATAAGGAAACCATAAAAACATTTTATTTTCAATAAAAACAAACTCCATTTTCAATGAAAAGACCGTCTACAAACCAGAGTTGGATCCGGGGGCTAGGTTACGACGTGGGAAGGTTCCAAGCTTTCACTTGTAGGCACCCACCTCGCCCTAATTAAAGGACTTCTAATTTATTTGGGCTATTTAAATTTCTTAATGCAAATAATCCTAAATAATCTAATCAACCAAAAAAATATTGATATAAATGCATTATCTATATTAGTTATATTAATAAATAAATAAATAAAAATATATACAAACAAACCCTAAGAACCTAGGACACCCTACGGGCATCCTAGGGCGGACTTGAGCCCTATTAGCGCCTACGTAACTTACTAGTATCACCCAGCAAGTATCAAAGTCCACGTAGTTCGACTACCCTAGGACTCTCCTATTGTAATCGATCACATCATTAAAGGTATTTCAACCTAATTCAAGACTCTAGCTTCGAGAGTTTTTGTTTGTTCAAAATCATTTATTCAAAATCATTTATTTGAAATCATCTCAAATTAAAAGATATTCATAAAATCCAAATGTTCCAAAATAATTCTTATCTTTAGAATCAAATTCCAATTGAAAATCTTTTTCAAAGATATTTCAAGAAAACAAATCATATTGAGAGGAATTTCATTCCAAAGTAAAAATCTTTTAAAAAACATTTCAAATCTTTTGAAAATCAATTAATAATCAAATATCTCATAAAATCATATTTATTTCATAGATATTGCATAAAAAAAAATCTTTTAGGAAATCTCTCGAAGATCGACTCTTAAATCAAATAAAATATACAATTCTGATGGCAATCTTTACAACAAAGGAAATTCCTAGGGAAGGTCAAGTGACCTTCCTAGCCTAGGGTCTCTAACTAGCCCTAAAGTTAATCTAGAAACCCTAAAATCCTAATGCAATGCATGCTGAAATTTAAACAAATCAACAAGTAATCAATTCTAAAGATGCATGAAAATGCTCCTAAATGCACACTAATTAATCTATGTGAACCTAAGCATATTTCTAAGTTGGATTTGGCCTTAAAATAATTTCTAGAAGTGATTTAAAGGCATAAACAAATCCGGACAGATTTGAACATTAACCTTTTACCACTCTAAAAATTATGAAAACAAATAATAAAAATGTGAAAATGTCCTAGCATGCTTTCTACATGAATATACTATGAAACTACTAATAAAATCATGCAAAATATGGCTTAAAAATGTTAATTAAGCCACTTTAAAGTATGTATTCAAATATGGACAGATTTGAATACATATTTTAAGTAGCTTAAAAATCATCTTTAATCCATAATAAAATCAAATAAACACCCTAACATACAATCCAACATGCTCGACTAATTTACCATGCAAAAACATATCAAAACTATACAAAACCATGCTTAAACAATTAATCCAAACACAAGGGGAGGATCTTACCTTCGCACGCTCCCTCGTACACAATTTTTATGTTCAATCCATCAAATCCATATCAAATATTCAAATAATCATAAAAAGCACAAACAAAAAGACTCAAGACTCTTCACACATTAAAAATAACATATTGACATACTCATATCATCATTAATACCATCAATCAAATATTTAGAGACTCAAATAACAATATGAACATATCAATATTTATTTTAAACATGCTTACACATAAAATAATGAAAAAAACTTATCCTAAACATGATAACTAGCATAAAATAACAACAAAGACAATCCTAAACATGTTAACTAACACAAAATGATAACAAGACTAATCCTAAACACATTTAATCACATAAAATCATAATAAAACTAACCCTAATCATGCATTCTCACATAAAATCACAACAAAGCTAACTCTAATCATGCATACTTACATAAAATCATAATAAAACTAAATCTAACATGCATACTCACATGAAATCACAACAAAAACTTCATTAACCCTAAACATGCATTCTAACATAAAATCTCGATAAAGTTAACTAACCCTAAACATATATGCTAACATAAAATCATAACAAAAAAACCTAAACCTAATCATGCATGCTCACATAGAATAATAATAAAAGACAACCCTAATATGCATACTCACATAGAATAATAATAAAAGACAACCCTAATATGCATACTCACATAGAATAATAATAAAACTACTTAACCCTAGGCATGCATCCTAACATAAAATCATAACATAAACTAATGAACCCTAAACATGCATACTAACATGAAATAATAACAAAGCTAAACCTAATCATGCATGCTCACACAAAATCAAGACAAGGCTAACCCTATCATGCATACTAACATAAATAAAAGAAAGAAATGAACCTATTCAAACATGCATAGGGAAAACTCCTACAAAGTAAAACGAAAACCCATCAAGAAAACAAGAGCCTGGTTGAGTGTTTACCCTTCGATTCCCTTCTTGGCTAACCTCCTCCAAGCTCTTAGCCTTTTCTTTTTACTCCTTCAATGGTGTAAGAGTGCAGAGCCTCCAAAAAGCTGTAGCCTCCTCTCTCAAAAACCCTAAAATCCTTCCTCATCCCTCTTGAACCTCTATAGTGCAATATATATAGAGCTAGGGTTCAAAGCATTGAATGGCTAGGATTAATCTCTTTAAAAAACGATCCTAAGGCTTAGAATGAGTCTCTCTAGGGTTTGAAAGCTGAAACCCTTCGCATTTAAGCCAAAAAAATCAAATCAAATCGGCCAAAATAAGTCAAATTCTCAAAAATGGCAAAATTGGCTCGAGTAAGCTGGTGCCCGTCCTAGGCATGGACGGTTGGCCGTCCTAGCTGGACGGTTGGCCGTCTTAGCTAGGACGGTCACCATGCTGACCTTCCCAATTTCGTTCCCAAATTTTTAGGGTTTGTATAATTTGGCCATATCTTGGTCAAATCTGATCCAAATTCGATGGTTCAGGGCTCAAAACGACCGTGTTTTGATCCCCCACATTTTTAGAATGTTTTTGGGTTAAAATCAATTGACCATGGTCAAGGGTTTTAGCAAAAAGCTAGCCAATCGACCCGGTTGTGCCAAAATTGGTCAAATGACCATTCTCTGTTTTGTAAAATTGATCAATTAGGCTTGCACCACTTCTAAAAACATGGTTTCAACATGAACTTGGCACTTAACAACATGTTTTGAAAATCTTTTGTTTTGGTGAAAACGACCAATTCACGGTCAATTTGATCGAAACCCTAATTCGGCTCATCCTTACCCGCGGGATCGATTTTGGGAGAATCCATCCCAACCATTCAAAGGCTCAATTGACATACCAAATTCACTCCCCACATCCACATAAACCTCATGAAACAATCCGTTTCGAATTCGGAGGTCATTCGGAAATTATACGAGAAAAAGGACGAAAATGTCCTTCAAGTCGCAAAAACCCTAATTACCTATCGAGCTTTCATCGGAATGCCATGAAAATTTACAGGGATGTTCTAAAACACCTCAAAAGTCAAATGCAATACAAATGGGTTGATTCCAATCCAAATGTACACATGAAATAATGAATTGTCCTTTTCCTCAGCAAAGGGCAATTTGGTCAATTTGGTCTTTACAAGGCCAATTCCTCATCCAATGATCAGCTATTCTAGTTGATCATTTGCATGGATATATGGTAGAAATAAATGGTGAAAATGGGGTGTCCACAGAAGCCCCTCGTTGGTGTTTCATGGCTTCGCCATGTAATACCAACGAAACAAAATGACATCCCATTTTTGCCGCAACAAAAGAAGGATGATTCAACCAACATCTCACGAACATTAAGATTTATTTCCTGAGCAAATCCAGAATGGAAATAACTCTTGGAAGTCACACTTCCAATTATTTCAAAATCAATCACATCAACAAACCGCAAAACAAACATTTATGTGATATCTCACTCACACAAATCATTATTTTATGTGATACTTCTCTCACATAAACACATACAAGCTATCATTTCATGTGATACTTCTCTCACATAAACACATGCAGGTTATCATCTTATGTGATACTTCTCTCACATAAAATAGTTCAAACTCATTATTTCTATGATACATCTCCCATAAGAAATATTATTTATATAGTACTTCTCTTATATAAACATTTTCAACCCATTATTCTACGCTTCACATAAAACAATTCAAACTCATTGTTCATATGGTACATCTCCCATATGAACATATTATCAATTATATGGTACATCACCCATATAAAGCATTATTTTATGTCTCACATAAAATAATTACACTCTATCATTTTATGCTTCACATAAAATAATCACATAAGACAAATCAAATAGTTATTTTATGTCTCACATAAAATAACTTCAAACTCATTGTTCATATGGTACATCTCCCATATAAACACAGCCTCAATTATACGGTACTTCTCCCATATAAACATCATTTTATGTCTCACATAAAATAATCATATCTCATCATTTTATGTATCACATAAAATAATCACAAATCATTCAAAATGTTATTTCATGCTTCACATAAAATAACTCAAGTTCATCGTTCACATGGTTCATCCCCCATGTGAACCTATCATCAATTATATGGTACTTCTCCCATATAACCCGTTATTTTATGTCTCACATAAAATAATCTCACATCACTATTTCATGTCTCACATGAAATATTTCAAACACATTATTTTATGTTTCACATAAAACAAATCAAACCCATCACTTTATATGGTACATCTCCCATATAAGCCTCTAAAATCAACTCTTTACATGGTACATCTCCCATATAAAGATCATTATTTTATATTTCATATAAAATAATCTCACATCACTATTATAAAACAATTCAAATTCATTGTTCATATGGTACATCTCCCATATGAACAAATTATCAATTATATGGTACATCTCCCATATAAAGCATTATTTTATGTCTCACATAAAATAATCACACCTCATCATTTTATGTTTCACATAAAATAATTACAAACAATTCAAAGTGTTATTTCATGCTTCACATAAAATAACTCAAATTCATAGTTTACATGGTACATCTCCCATGTGAACATATCATCACTTATATGGTACATCTCCCATATAAAGCATTATTTTATGTCTCACATAAAATAATTACACCTCATCGTTTTATGCTTCACATAAAATAATCACATAAGACAAATCAAATAGTTATTTTATGTCTCACATAAATTAACTTCAAACTCATTGTTCATATGGTACATCTCCCACATGAACACAGCCTCAATTATATGGTACTTCTCCCATATAATGTTTTCAAAATCATCATTCAAAATCATCATCCAAATTCAAAATCAACATTCAAAATCATCATTTAGTGGTAATTTGCATGCAAAACATGAACTAATTTTGGAAGAAATTGACCGAAAAAACAAAAAATTGGGAAAATCAACTTGGGGCACACTGGTGGCCGTCCTAGGCTGGACGGTTGGCCGTCCTAGCTAGGACGGTCACCATGTGTGACCCTAATTTTTTTTGCCTTTTTAAACCCCTCATTCTCACATGCACTCTTGTGCTCACTCTAAACCACTTCCAAGCTTGGTTTTGCTCTCAAAACCCTAGCTTTTAATCTTCAATTCACACATACTCAACCAAAACATTGGTTCATATTCTTAGCAACACAAAATCACCCTCATCTCCTTAAGTTCTTCAAATTGTCTTCATTTGGTGTGAACCTCTCCATTTCTCACATACTCCATTCTCTTCAAAAATGGATCAATTTCCTCCACCTTACTTAAAATATCCATTCTTGGAAGTCAAGGCTAGGTACAAGGCACCCTCATATGGAGATTCCCATCCACCATCTCTACTCTTGGAGCCTAGAACACATCTTTCATATATTCACTCCAAAGACAATGTAAGTTAAATTTCCTTAATAACTCTTGATTCATATGCAATTGGTTGAATTGAAATGCTTGTTTACATGTTGATTGTTGATTTTCATATCATTGTAACCTTTGGGAAAAGCATGGGAGCCCCATTCCATAGCTTCACAAGCTTGTGAATGGTGCACACCAAGTGTTTGATGAAATGTCTCAATGAAGTAAGCTTTGATTTTTCAAATCAAACATATCCTAATCATGTTTCAATGATTTTTGTAGGATTTTAGAAAGTATTTGCCATGATCAATCTTCTTTGAAAACATCATTTTGAAAATATGCATATCACATGTTTGATAAAATGCCTCAATGACACCATCATCCATTTTCTTCTTTACAAGCCATTTCATGTCATGTAAAGTATCTCAAAAATTTTCTATGATGTTTAATTTGATTAAAACACCATCAATTTTGAATTTGAAACATTTTGGATTTTGGTGACACCACCCATGCCATTGATAATAAATTGTGTCATACAATATGCATACATCTTTTTTTTTTTGTAAAATCCTTTTGAAAATGTATTGATCATTTTGGCTCATTCAAAGCATAAATTTTACTTCATTTTATGATATGTAAATCAATAGTCATGCTTGCATTGCATTTGAATCAAAATTCCTTTAGAAATAACAATATTTGCTTTGATGTGAATATAATCTCAAATGTGTTTATGCAGCCTAATTTCGAAGTCCGTACCAGATACTCCTTGGGTAAACTCATCAAGTGGTGGGAATTAATGGAAGCACGCCAACCCCAAGCTAAGGCCATTGTTGAACAAGCGGGCTTTAAGTTCTTCTTGGATTCTCTCTGGCTTGACAACATGGATCGAATGGCCATGATTGCTCTCTCTGAACTCTGGTGGGACACCACCAACACCTTCCACTTCGGGTTTGGGGAAATGACTATGACCCTATTTGACTTTACTATGATTACAGGACTTCATATTGGGGGCCAACCACTCGCCTTTTATGACGAAGCTCACACTGATGAAGAATACCTGTACAACCTTTTGGGTGTTGAAAATGTTCCTCTAACAAAAAGAGGAGTCAGGCGCTCTTGGCTCTATAATCACTTTAGCATTCAGAGTGAAGAGGAGGGAGGGGAACCCGAGGATATTGCCCGTGCATTCATTCTGTATCTGCTCTCATGCACTCTCTTTGCAGGTACACAGGACATAGCCCCTCTAGGCTTTTTGAAGAGTTTAGAGATTACAGATAATATTCATCTGTATGACTGGGGCGGAGCTGCATTAGCGACTATGTATCGCTCCATGTGTGACAAATCGCGAGATGCTGCTCAAGACTTTGGCGGCTTGGCTTTCATATGGCAGGTACTGTTTTCACCCAATTGTCTTTCAATTAGAATCTTTCCATATCTTTATCAACTCCCTGATCTTTCTTTCATGCAGGTATGGGCATTCATCTATTTGGGTCTTGGTTGTCCTCTTTTGAAAGAGGGGGTTAACCATTGGCCATTTTTAGCCCGCTTTGATCCATGTCACAGGAAGCACTCCAACCTCCATAGGTATGATTATGTTGCTGCCAAAGCTATCCTTGCTGGTCTTACTGCAGAACAGGTAAAATCCCAAACCACTGTCTTTCTCTTAAATCTTCTATATTCAACTCTCATACTCTTCATAATCTTCAGGTGAACTGGGACCCATGGGGTACTTGGAGGACTACTTTGGCTCCCCCTCACATGCATAGTGTACTCCTAGCACATAGGCGAATTTTGTTTGAGGGGCCTGCTGGCAGGTACTGGTACTTGGGTGAAAGAGTCTGTCGCCAAGTCTATGGAAACATGGATGCAGCTAGAGTGCCTTTTTTGCCTCCTGCAAATATGCGCCATACTGATAAACTGAAGGGCGAGGCCCTGTTAGAGTCTAAGAGAGGAGTGGATCTTTCTGCCTTCCTTTTCTCTGATGCGAGCTACGAGGTCTTCTGTCAACAATTCTTGATGCGCCCCTTGGCGACTGGAGAACCTCCTCAAAGGGTATGTAAATATAACACTTTCTTTCATCCCTGTAAATGCAATCACAAAACTTCATCTTTATGTCCACAGAGTCGCCGTTCCCGGGGTCAAAGCTCTAGAGCTGCTGCTAGTGATGATGATGAAGACACGAATAGGCCTCCTGCCTTACAGCCTGCAGACTGGAACATTGAGCTAATAGTTGAAGACAATTTTGTGACTTCTACTATTTCATGACCTTCAGTCGATGAGGGATATCACATAGATCCTTCTTACGAACAGGTGAACCTCCCACTGAATCAAACAACTGCACATGCATTCCCACTGATATACTGACATCATTTATTTCTGATAGGTCCCTCGAGAGTATTGCCAGGATTACATTGATCTTACTACCGCCATGAGGCGTGACCTTCGCAGGATGAGCTTGAGGACTTTCGCTCTCACTCGTCAACAGGTAACTTCAAATCACATTCTCAAATTCATCTTCCTTCCCTCTTCACAAACTGATCAAACTGTGAACACCGTTTCAGGCACCCGACCCACCACGTAATTCTTCAGCTGGCGAGGGATCTAACAGAGGGATAAGGAGGAACTCTCGAAGACGTTGATCAATCCTCTATGAGACATGAAGTTTCACTTTGAAAGTCATATGTAATTTGTAAACATTTGTACTAAAACAAGTTTTCTCACTTTTATGGTGTATGTACATGACTGGAACTGTTCTGGCCATTATCTGCTCCGTTCTCCAGGTTATTCTGTGGTGATTCTGGTAGGGTTGAAATGTAATTATTTCTATTGAGCAACTCGATTGCTTCGCCAAATGGGAGTCAAACAGACAATTCCATCTATCTTAAAGCATACTTATACTTCCAAGGCGATCTCTCCATCATTGGTGAAAGTTTTGATGTCAAGGTGGCCATCTGTATTGCGCACAACTCACATTGATTTCTCTCATGGGCCTTTTGAACTGGATGAGGCTTATAGGCAATGGTTATCTCAGAATATGGGTACTCGGGGACAAGAAATGAAGGCTAGGATTTCAGGACTTATTGAAAGTCTCTCATCTGAAGAGCGAGGGGACACTTCGTCACTTCCACCTAACGCTTTACAAATAGTACTTTACAAGAGAAGAAGAGATGATGACTCTGAAGGAATTTCAAGGAAGGAACGAAGGATTTGACAGAACTTTTGAAACATATTTCCCATGCTTTTTATTATTCAGAATGAATGGAATTAGAATCATATGGCATGTAATAGACCTTTGAAAGGTTTCTCTTCATTTCATGAATAAAAGAATTCTATCTTTTTAGTTTTGAATAAATCACTTCAAACAATTACAATTGAAAACAAACACAGGGTTGTTTTGCCTTAAAGAATTGGACCGCACCCAAGGTAACTTTATGGGCTGCCTACATATCTCCATCCTTTGAATATTTCTTTTTCTCATAAAACTTTCAACTTTCTTGTTTTGAATACTTGGAGAATCAGGTCCTTGTAATTCATGGGATCAATTGAAAATCATTTTTTTTTTTTTTTTTTGAATGCTCTACTTTTTGCCTAAGCAGCCTTTGCAGGTTTTCTACCTAGCGAGCTCTTGCCCTAATTTTTGCCTAAGCAGCCTTTTCAGGTTTTCTACTTAGCGGGCTTCTTTTTATTTTTATTTTTGTTTATACATTATACTTTTTCAATTGGTCCAAATTGGTAGGTTGAGAGAATTCGATCCCATCTATGTCCATAAGACGCACGGCTCCGCCTTATAGTATCTCTTTGATGATGTAGGGTCCCACCCAGCTTGGCTTGAACTTCCCTCTTGGATCATGTATTGGCATTCTGATTTCTTTGAGTACCAAATCCCCTTTCTTTAAGCCCCTGTTTTTAACTCTCTTGTTGAATGCTCGAGCTATCCTTCTCTAATAACCTTGAACATGGTATAGGGCTCTCAATCTCTTCTCGTCAATTAGGGACAGCTGTTCATATCTATCCCTCATCCAATCGACTTCTGCTAGTTGGCTTTCCATAACTACCCTTAGTGAAGGTATCTCTAACTCAATTGGTAACACTGCTTCCATACCATACACTAACGAGTAAGGCGTAGCCCCAGTTGATGCCCTAATGGATGTGCGATAGCCCCACAATGCTAGAGGCAACTTCTCATGCCAATCATTGTACGTATCAGTGGTCTTCTTCAAGATGGTTTTCAAATTCTTATTAGCTGCCTCCACTGCTCCATTAGTCTGCGGACGATAAGGAGAGGAATGGTGATGTACTATACCATATTTCTTAAGAAGCTCTTCAGTCTCTTTTTTGAAATGTTGCCCATTGTCTGAAATAAACTCATGTGGCACTCCATATCGGTAGATGATGTTGCACTGTATGAACTTGGCAACCTGCTTAGCATTCAAAGTCTTGTACGACGCTGCTTCTACCCACTTGGTAAAGTAATCAATAGCCACCAGTATGTACTCGTGCCCATTCGAGGCCGCAGGAGTGATCTTGCCGATGATATCAATGCCCCATGTTGCAAATGGCCATGGTGATGACATGGTAGTGAGTGGCATGGATGGCTGATGCTTACCACTTGCAAACACCTGGCACTTATGACATTTCTTAACATGTTTAGCACAATCACTTTCTAAGGTCAACCAATAGTAACCCAGTCTCAGAATCTTCTTCGCAAGCATATACCCATTCATGTGTGGAGCCCCAGCCCCTTCATGTATTTCTTGAATGATCCGTTCTGCTTCATCTTCTGTTACACACAAGAGATGGACACCGTCATAAGATCTTTTATACAATTTCCCACTGCACAAGATGAACTGGCTAGCCAACCTTCTCAAAGTCCTTCGGTCAACATAGGATGCTTCTGGCGGATATTCCCCTTTTTCTAAGTACTGCTGAATATCATGATACCATGGCTTCCCGTCATTTGGTTCTCCTTCCCTTAGGGCACAACAATAGATGGGTTCTTCTCTAGATTCAATAATCATCGGTGCTACTCCCCCTTCTATTGGGATCTCTGCCATGGATGCTAGAGTGGCTAAGGCATCCGCAAACTTGTTCTTTTGCCTAGACAGGTAAAAGAATTTTATTTGACGGAATTCTTTCGCCAGTGTCTCTAGATAATCGTGATATGGCAGTAGCTTCTCATCCTTAGTCTTCCATTCCCCTCTAGTCTGGCATATGATAAGGGCTGAATCCCCATATACTTCGAGCTCTTCTACTCCCAAGGCCAATGCTGATTCCAAGGCTAAAATACAGGCCTCATACTCAGCTATGTTATTGGTTGCCTTAAAGTTCAGTTTCACCGCCACAGGTATCATCACATCTTCAGGTGTCTCCAGACAAACTCCTATGCCACATCCTTTCCTATTTAATGCTCCATCAAAGTGCACTTTCCACACCTTCTTCTCTACCACAAGGATTTCTTCATCCGGGAACTGGTAATTGCCACCGTCTGATTGTGAAGTAGCACCTTCTGCCAAGTGTTCTGCTATAGCTCTTCCTTTCACTGATTTCTGCAGTACATATTGAATGTCGAATTCTGACAATAATAATAACCACCGCGCTGTTTTATAGGACAAAGCAGGCTTCTCAAGCAGATATTTCAATGGGTCCATTCGACTGATCAAAAGTACTTGGAAAGACATCATGTAATGGCGAAGCTTTTGAGTTGCCCACACCAATGCCACGCATGTCTTTTCCAGAGCACTATAGTTCACTTCATAATCCGTCATCTTCTTGCTGAGGTAGTAGATGGCATTCTCTTTCAAGGATTCTTCAAGATATTGAGCTAACATAGCTCCCATCGCGGTTTCGGTGACAGTTAAGTAAAGTAATAACGGTTCACCTTGTCGCGGGGGAACCAGGATTGGTGGGTTGCTCAAATACCTTCTGATGGTATCAAATGCCTCTTGACATTCCTCATTCCACTTAGTCGGTACATCCTTCTTTAGCAGCTTGAAAATCGGCTCGCAGATAGTTGTCAACTGAGCTATGAAACGGCTGATAAACTGAATTCTTCCCAAAAATCCCCGGATTTCTTTTTCTGTCTTTGGTGGTTGCATCTCCATGATGGCTTTGATTTTCCCCGGATCTACTTCTATCCCTCTCTGTGTGATCATAAAACCGAGCAGCTTCCCAGCAGTCACTCCAAATGCACATTTCTGAGGGTTCAGACGCAGCTTGTACTTGATAATTCTTTCAAAGAACTTCTTCAGAGCAGCTAAATGTCCTTCCCTATCCACAGACTTCACAATCATATCATCTACGTACACTTCCACCTCCTTGTGAATCAAATCATGCAGCAGTGTGGTAGCCATCCTTTGGTATGTCGTGCCAGCATTCTTAAGGCCGAAGGGCATAACCCGATAACAAAATGTCCCCCATTGTGTAATGAAAGCTGTCTTTTCCATATCTTGAGAAGACATTTTGATCTGATTAGAACTCGAAAAGCCATCCATAAAAGATAAGAGTGCATGACCAGCAGTGTTGTCAACCAATACATCTATATGGGGCAGTGGGAAATCATCCTTAGGACACGCCTTATTGAGATCTCTGAAATCAACACACATTCGTACTTTCCCGTCCTTCTTAGGCACTGGAACGATGTTGGCTAACCATTCTGGGTACTCCACTACTTGTAGAAATCCGGCATTCATCTGCTTGATCACCTCATCCTTAATCTTCAAGGCCCATTCTGGCTTCATTCTCCGCAGCTTCTGCTTGACTGGCTTCATGTTCGGATCAGTGGGGATGAAGTGTTGCACAATGTCGGGATCTATGCCTGGCATATCTTGGTACGACCATGCGAAAGCTTCAATGTTCTCTCTCAAAACCTCTACCAATGATTCTTTCTCTTGTGGCGACAGTGTTGATCCAATTTTAATTATTTTAGGTGATTCATCCGTCCCTAAATTGATTGAAATTAATTCATCCATGTTAGGTTGAGCGTGCCCCTTTCCATATTGCTCGTCGAGCTCAGGAGGAACATCCTCTCGCGGGTCTATATTCATGCCATACAAATCCAATGATGATAAAAAAGAGACACTGCAAGAGAGATGAGAAGAGAATGAATACTTCTTTTATTGATTGAAATTTGAATAACAGAACACAGAAGATGAAACAAACCGACACTCGTACCTCTTCAAATGAGGTTGAGGTTTTTTTATTGAAAACAAGGAAATCCTATACTATTACAGAAAAAGCAGGGAAATCCTATTCTACTGAAGACACCTACAAGTTATCATCAGATGGAAGTGACTCGATCTCCTCACAATCATGGATGAAAGGACAATCTTCAAAGCCCCAATTTGATAAGGGTGGAGTTGTAGGTTCAATTGGGTAGATCGCCCCGACTTCATAAGTATGCAATTCGAGACACAGAACCGCTTGCTCGAACATATCTGTCATGGCACCAGCATCAAGGTCTTCAACCCAATCCCTTTCTTTCTTACCAGTCTCACTAGTAACAACATCATCGATCACTGAAGCAATAGGAGAACACCATTCATCACTGAAGAAAATCTCAAACCCAGGTACACTGATCTTCTGATCCTCAAGGTAGCACGGTTCAGGGAAACCACAATATGGGAAATCATCACCCTCCTTGACGAAAGCCCCATTCAAAGTTGGTCTGTATGGCTCAAGGGTTGAGTTAAGGGTTCGTCCTTTCGCCCTCGCGGAGTCTTTCTCTTTCTTCCTCTGAGCCATTATCTTCTTATCTTCCTTAGTAGGTTTGTAGCCTAACCCATAAGGATGGATAGCAGACGGGTACTTCAAAACTTCAGCGATGCCTTGCAACCTTCGGCCCAATCCCATTCCAGGGAAGAATCCCATTCCTTTCATAATCTGTCCTACATGCAGATTCCCATGAGGATTATAATCAAGAGGTATCAACTCCTTCTGCTCGGGCTCTCCTTCGATAGCCTGTACATACTCAAACCCTGACAGTCGCACTTCTGATGACTCCTGGCTGATCTCACAGATTGGCACTCGACTATTTCGGTTCATCTCCATATCCCCTTTCAAAGTGACCACTGACCCCTGATAAGGAAACTTGATCTTTTGATGAAGTGAAGACGGTACAGCCCCGGTCGGATGAATCCACGGTCTTCCCAAAAGCAGATTAAAACTGGCTGGCACATCTAGGATCTGAAAATCAACGTTGAATTCAACTGGCCCAATAACAACTGGAAGAGTCACCATTCCCACAACTTCTCTGCGAGTGTTGTCATAAGCCCTGACAGTCTGTCCTGATGGCGAAAACTCAGATGATTCAATCCCCAATGTAGTAGTAGTACTGAGCGGACACACATTCAATGCTGACCCGTTATCAACCAAGACTGAGGGAACCCTCTTTCCCATGATATCCACTGTGATGTACAAAGCCTGCAGATGATTACTCCCACTCTCGGGTAAGTCAAATTCAGTAAATGAGATGGACGGTCCATGATGAACCGGATTTACCAAACCTACCAAACCCTCAGGGGACGTATCAATAGGAACCTGCACTTGATTCAACAAACGAAGCACTGTCTGTCTGTGTTTCTGTGAAGCCATGAGCAATCCCCAAATGGTAATGTTAGCCTGGGTTCTCTTCAACTGTTTCAGTATCTCTTCTTCTTCTTCTATGACATCTGATCGCTGACCCTTCTCTAATTCCCCCAACGGATTACTGGCTTCCAAATGAGCTGGCTTGAAATGGCGTCCGCCTCGAGTCAGATGGTCTACTTCCTCATCACTGGCCCACAGATTCTCTATGGTCTCAGGTGTGCTCATAAGATCCTCCCATTCAATCATACCGATCAAATCACTGTCTTCCCCGGTGATCTTCACGACTGAAGAGGTTCCATTCTTAAACTGTTTCTGCATGGTATCCTGACTCAACCCTTCGGGTGAAGAAGGAATATCTAGTTCAACTTTTGCAGGTAAATCATCCCAACCCGTTGGAATGATAGGTTCATCGGAAATCTTTCTCGATGAATAGAGCACATAATAATCAAATTTGCCGCTTGATTCTCCTAACAATCCGACCTCCGGGTCTCCCGCTAGATATCTCTCCTTCAACTGACGTTGAGAATTTCCACTTCTAGGAGCTTCTTCGAGAACTTCAGGTTGCTCAGGTTCTTCATACTGATATAACTCTCCATCATCAAGTAAATCTTGTACCAATTTCCCTAAAACTCTGTAATTCTCCGTGTCATACCCGAAGATGTTGTGGTACTGGCAAAAAGGCTTATGGAAGTGGGGTATAAGTGAGGTGATGAGGCCTTGGGACCGGCCTTGGTAAAAGGCTTCGGTTAAGGTAGTTTTGAGTGGGACATATGGGTGGATTGGGTGACGAATTTTTGGGTCGTCGAGGCCCAGGGCATTGATTTGAGCTGGTGGCGGTACAGCATGGGTTGGGAGAGGGTTACTGGTGACATTTTGTTGACTTGGTGGATTTGGTGGGGCAATGACTTTCTTGTCAATGAGGTTTTGGATTTCATGGCGAAGGCGCATGCATTGGTTGGTGTGATGGCCCTTAGATTGGTGGAACTGACAATACTCATTCTCCTTGAAGTTTCTGGGTAATGGATCTGGAAGAGGTCGGGGTTCCAAAGGGGTAAGGAGACCACGTGCCTTCAATTTCTCAAGGACACGTTCCAGGGACATGTATAGATTAGTGAATTGGCGGGCCGGCTCTCTAGCTTGGAATGGGCAGTTTGATTGAGTAGCCTGAAAAGGTTGGGCAATGGCATTGACTTCAGGGTTGGGTTTGCGGTTGAGAGGTGGTTGGCGGTTTCTGAGGGGTTCTTCGGCCTTGAGAGCCCCACTAGTCAGAGCATCTTCAACTTGAGTACCGGCAATAACAAGGGCTTTGAAGTTAGGGAAATACTGCGAGAACAAGTACTTGTTGTAAATGGGCAAGAGACTCTTCAGTACCATCTGCACCTATTCATCATTTGTAGGCCTGTGGGTTATCTGCGAAGCTTTCGCCCTCCATCTGGAAATGAAGGCAGAGAAACTCTCCCTCGGTTCCTGCTTAGTAGTCTCAAGATCCCTACGAGTCACATCATTCTCAGTGTTGTACTTGTAGTGATTAGTGAACTCATTGCAAATATCCTCCCATGTCTTCAACTTAGTCTCATCTAAGGATAAAAACCACTTCGAGGCTGACCCTTTCAGTGATTCATGAAACATCTGAGCCAACAGCTCATCATCAGCTCCACGAGGTTGCATCGCCCTCACATACATCTTCAAATGGGTTTTAGGGCAACCCATCCCATCAAACTTCTCTAATTCCGGCATCTTAAAACTGAACGGCATACGGGCCTTGGGGAACAGTGAAAAAGATGTCACATCAACCATGTCATCAGACCGACGCATCCCCTTCAGGGCTTTCTCTAAGGCTTCAACCTTACTCGACAACAGGATCGGATCCCCAGAGAGGAATCCAGATCCACTGGGCTCGCCATCCAGATTAATGGGCTTAGATTTGGCTCCTGCCTGGGCCTTGGCACTGTCATCAACTTGGGCCGGGATAGGTGGATCAGAGGTACTCTTCGGGTTCTCTAAGTGGGCCTCCCTATCCTGATCTGTACTGGTCTGTTTATCTTGGGACATTTTCTTAATCTGTT
The DNA here is from genome assembly GCA_017140935.1 of Hamamelis virginiana. Lineage (NCBI taxonomy): Eukaryota > Viridiplantae > Streptophyta > Magnoliopsida > Saxifragales > Hamamelidaceae > Hamamelis > Hamamelis virginiana. The sequence goes on from JAESVK010001034.1 coordinate 16,650, forward strand.
CAGTCTCTCGGGCCAGGGCATCAATTCGGTCCATGATAGCATTCAACACTGTAGCAGTGGTACTAGATTCTCCGTCAGCCATTGAGGATACACTCGGGGGTTCAACACTAAAAAGACGCCCTCTAGAATCACGATGCCAGGCCAGAATTCTACACCATGAAATGGGCTTTTTTAGAAAAAAGGGACAAGTCTATGATGCTCAAAACCTATTGACAGACTATCAAAGAGGTGCTATCCAAATAGAAGACAAGGAGAAAGGGGAAAACCGTCCTATCATAATTCCAACTCACTTCCCTATTTCACAAGGGCATTTCCTTAGAAATTAGGAAATAAATCGAAATCACCAATAGGGAAATAAAACATGATTGACCAAACAGAGCTCAAAGAGCAATTCCAATGACCAGTCCTTCATTCTTAGGACACTTTCCTTTGAATCGAAGGTCTTAGTCAAACAAGCCAAAACAACCTAGTCACAGAAAAGGGTATGTACCTTTAGAATATTCTCTTCCATCCTCAAAATAGTCCTTTCATTCTAAGGACCAAAATCCTTAAAATAAAGGGCCTATATTAAAAATATCAAAGTTTATC
>JAESVK010001035.1:1806-17897 GCA_017140935.1 Hamamelis virginiana
TGGAACTTCTTGTACCAATTGTACTCATTTTCTCTCATAGTGAAGGACTCTCGTGGACGTAGGCAATTTAGCCGAACCACGTAAAATATCTTTGTGTTCTTTGTGTGTTGTGTTTGCTATTTTCTTTCTTGTGCTTAATATGTGCTTAATATCTTGGGTGTTTATTTTTCTTGTGGATTTATTCCCAACATAAAATTCGTTATTGCGCCCGAATAAAAAGAGATCTTTGGTTTTCAACTATCAATACTATTGAGTAAATATAAATATACAAATAGACGATGAGTATCTGGTTCAAGAATTAGGGTTTCGTTTTGTACCTTAAGTTGGGATAGGATTTTCGCGCAGGTATCGAAATCCTTTCTCACAAAAGCAGCTTTAAAGCGTTCAGAGAACTGCGACACTTCCGTGAGCTTTGGATCCATCCTTCTCTCTCTCTCTCTCTCTCTTTGAGCTCCTGCTTCTCTTCGCTCCTCTGTTCTCACTTGTCTGCTATTCCTTTCTTGTCAAGAACGAGTTCAGTACAAGGGTTTGCAACCGTTTCAAAGTCAGGAATCAGGAGCTCTTTGATAGAAAATAGTTATTAAGTAGCTTTTGGATATTTATCCATTTCCTAGATGTTTCTAACCTACGCCATGATGCGTAGAACGCACGCCCCTTATCTGCTGTATCCACTGAAACAGAGCATAAACCCATTGAAGAGGAAGAAAACCGATCTAATATTAAACAAATAAATTCAAAACTCATGTGTTACCGATCAGCCATTACTACCCGATCTCAAATGTTGCTTTAGTCACCCGATCAGAATAAATGTTATTAAAATGTCTTGATTAGACTCCAAACCGCCATGCCTATGGCGGTTCGGTATTAGCCGACCAGATATTTTATTCCATCAATGGCATTTAATTGATCTGACATGTATGGGAGATTTGTCAACATAAAATATCTAGATCTGGAAGATATTACCTCTTTAGAAAGATGCACTAAAGGCGGCTATTCACAAGAAATTGGGCCTATATAAAGAGCAGAACTCCACTAGAGAAAGGTATGTAACAAGTGAGGTATTCAGATTATATTTTTACCCAATTGTTCACTGATTTTATCATCGGAGCTTTTTCAGGCAAAACACCACACCGGTGCAAGTCGTCTGAGATCTTCCTAGGGAAAATCCCGGACTTTACCTCTTGTTTTTACTTTATCAGACTTTTGTCATCATCAGTTTGGCGCCCACCGTGGGGCCCGAAATTTCAATCTTTTCGGTGCCTTTCCTTATACATAACTCTCTTCGACGACATGGACGTCATCCAGCCCGAAGCCCAAGCCAACGACAATATCGGCCCGGTCCATACAACTGATCAATCCGTACCGGGGCAGCAATTGGAGAGAACCACCGACCTATCACAACGAGTTCGTCATAACGAATCTTCCCCTCTATCAGAGAGGCTATCCTTGCAAACTGAGCGGCCAACTCCTCCAGATGAATCCCCGGTGACTCTTCCGATCTTCCAAGAGATCGGATCGACTTCTAATGATCAATATCGACACCAACTTAATCACATGCAAAAGCAGATGGAAAGCATGACTTTGCTTATCCAGACCTTAACACATCAACAAGATTTAATCATATCACACAATCCATCCCCACAGCACCCGGTTCCAGCACCGGTGTATCCCGATCAAATCAATGAGCGACCGGTGAATGTCACCGTCCCATTACGACGTATGGTGGAAGAAAGCCGACGTACTCCAGTTCGGCTTCATCGTTTCGACGAGGAAGAGGGGAGTAGTTCGGAAGTGGGTTCCAGAAGGAGGACCGTGAATCTCGACAAACGGCGTCCTGAACCTGATCCTACTGTAGCACGAACTCACAGACCGGAACCGACCCGGTGTACATCCTACCATAAAGAGAAGGAGCCAGCACGGGGCAATAAACCCGAGGGGACGCCAATTGACAATTCCTCTCCTTTCGTGATCACAATCCTATAAGAAGTATTACCAGAAAAATTTAAATTGCCAACAATCGATTCTTATGACGGAACCAGCGATGCCCGAGAACATGTGCTAACCTTTAAAGACCACATGTATCTAAAAGGTGTGTCGGATCCCATTATGTGCCGTGCATTTCCTATGACCCTCAAGGGACCAGCCCGAACTTGGTTCCAAAGACTGCCACCACACTCTATTAGCTCATTTCAACAGCTCAGCTCGGCACTTCAGGCAAACTTTGTAAGCAGTGATCGGCCTAAAAAGCCCGCGACATATCTCTTGAGTATTGATCAAGAAAAAGATGAAAGCTTAAAATCTTATTTACAACGTTTTAGCTCGGCCTTGCTAGAGGTCGATGTTCTCAACGAAGGTGTGGCAATGGCAGCTATGATGAAAGGACTCAGAACCAGAAGCCTCAGAGTCTCATTTGTTAAAAGGGCACCAAAAACCCTCACCGATCTGTTGGAAAGGACAAGAAAGTACGTCGGCGTAGATGATCTAATTGATTCTGATAAAAATAAACTGGAGCCAATTCAGAAACGAAAAGAGCGTGAACCTGATGAGAAGAGGCAACCAGATAAAAAGCAAAAAACTGACGCCCCTGAAGGGAACCGATCTCCAACAAGACGGTTCACGTCTTTCACACCGCTGCGTCAACCTATCCATGCAATTCTAAACGAAGTTGAAGCCCAGCCTTTCGTGAAATGGCCACAGCGGATGAGGTCGGATCCAAAAAGAAGAGACAAAAATAAATATTGCGCATTTCATCGGGATCATGGGCATGTCACTGAGGATTGTTTTGACCTAAAAAATGAGGTAGAGCGTCTCATCAAACGTGGGTATCTCAAAGAGTTCATCGATCCATCAAAAGTTGATATTCATTCTCAAATACGTTCTGATCCCGACTCAAAACAACCAAGTCAGCAGCAAAGAATAGCGGGAGTAATTGATACCATTCACGGTGGTTTTACCTACGCCGGAGAAAGCAGCTCTTCCAGAAAAGCTTATGCAAGGTCGGCTCAAACATCCCCATCGGAACACATAATGAGCATTGACCGACCTATCCCCAAGCGATACGGTCTCTTATCTTTTTCTCATGACGACCTAAAAGGAGTTCACTTACCACATGATGACCCTTTAGTAATTAAAGCAATCATCGCGAACTATTCGGTAAGCAAAATCTTGGTCGATACTGGCAGTTCGGCTGACATTCTATTTGTGACAGCTTATGAAAGAATGGGAAGAAATGTTGAAGATCTCTCCCCGATTAACACTCCACTTATTGGATTCAATGGATCATCCCTACATCCGTTCGGTTGGGCTAATTTACCGATCACAATTGGAGATTCCCCAACTCAAGCAACCCGAGACGCAACTTTTATGATCGTAGACTGTCCGTCAGCGTATAATGCTATCATCGGAAGACCCAGCCTCAATGACTTCGGAGCAGCTACGTCAACACTTCATATTTGTATGAAATTTCCCACATCTCATGGAACAGGAGAAGCAAAAGGGGATCAAGCAATCGCCCGATCTTGCTTCAACATTGCCCTGTCTTGCACCAAAGAATCATCGGGAGAACAAACCATGCATATCCCGTTAACAAATCTGACCACCCAAACAAAATCTTTAAACCAGAATGAAGCCGAGAGCCTGCATACTGACCTTCCCTAGCAGTTACAGGATACCGGGATCGATGATCTTCGCGACGAGCAAAATCCCAAATCAGCTCCTCTGGAGGGTTTAACTGAAGTTCAGGTTCATCCTACCGATCCCAACAAAATTGTCAGCATAGGAGCCGACCTCCCTGATTCCATTAAAACCAGCCTCATAACATTTTTAAGGGACAATCACGATATCTTTGCATGGGGTCATGAGGACATGCCGGGAATCGATCCAATCATTGCAATGCATAAATTACACGTTGATCCATCCTTCAAACCGATTCGGCAAAAGAAGCGTGTCACCTCACAAGAAAAGTCCCGAGCAATTCAAGAGGAGGTTCATAAACTTCTCAAGGCTAGTTTCATTCGAGAAGTCTTTTATCCAGATTGGCTCTCCAATTGCGTAGTGGTCAAGAAGAAAACTGGTAAATGGAGAGTGTGCATTGACTTTTCCGATCTAAATAAAGCTTGTCCGAAAGACAGTTTTTCTCTTCCTCGAATAGATCAGCTGGTCGATGCAACAGCTGGCCATGAGCTTCTAAGCTTTATGGATGCATACTCAGGCTACAATCAGATCGAGATGGACCCTACCGATCAAGAGAAAACAGCATTCATAACCGCGATTGGTATGTTTTGTTATCTTCGAATGCCTTTCGGGTTAATAAATGCGGGGTCCACATATCAACGAACCGTCACAAGAATGTTTGAGGGCTTGTTAGGGTCAACAATGGAGGATTACATTGACGATATGCTCGTCAAAACTCTACAAGCACCCGATCATATTTCCCATCTGGATCAAGCTTTTAAAATTATGCGTCGCTTCGGGATGAGACTCAATCCTACCAAATGCTCATTCGGCGTCTCATCGGGCAAATTCTTGGGTTTTCTAGTGACTAAAAGAGGAATCGAAGCGAATCCCGATCAGATCAAAGCTCTACTCAACATGAAATCCCCGAGAACGATCAAAGAAATTCAACAATTAACAGGTCGGATGGCTGCTTTAAACAGGTTCATTTCTAAATCCTCTGAAAAAGGATTTCACTTTTTCAAAGTTCTCAAAGGAAAAAAGGTATATCAATGGACTACCGAAGCTGAGGAAGCATTTCAACAATTAAAGCATTATCTTGGGTCCCCACCTCTCCTCTCAAAACCACTGCTCGGCGAAACCTTATATCTTTACCTCGGTGTATCTTCATCAGCCATCAGCTCAGTGCTCATTCGAGAGGATAGAGGAGTGCAACGACCAATTTACTACATCAGTAAAACATTAATTGGTGCAGAAGATCGGTATCCATTACTTGAAAAGTTGGCATTTTCGGTTGTTACTTCGGCACGGAAGCTAAGACAATATTTTCAAGCTCATCTGATTGTTGTATTAACCAATCAACCTCTGAGGTATGTACTTCACCGACCTGATACCTCTGGAAGGATGATCCGGTGGGCAGTAGAATTAGGGGAATTCGATATTGAATATCGTCCTCGCCTTGCTATTAAAGGCCAAGTGTTGGCCGATTTTGTGGCCGAGTTCACGACCGATCTTCAACCTGAACAAAGCTATGCCCCGATCCAATCAGCAACATCAGCAACTAACAATCACGACAACAAAGAAAACTCTCAAAATTGGCGTTTATTTGTGGATGGTTCTTCAAATCAAAAAGGGTCCGGGGCAGGAATTGTCTTGATCTCCCCTGAGGGAGAAAAAGTAGAACTTGCTTTACGGCTCACTTACAAAACAACAAACAACGAGGCAGAGTATGAGGCTCTCCTTGCAGGTCTACAAGTGGCGACCGATCTCCTAGTTCAAAAACTGGAAGTTTTCAGCGACTCTCAACTAATAGTGAACCAGATCAACGGCACCTATTTGGCAAAAGAGTTATCAATGCAAAAATACTTAGCCGAAGCTCTCAAAGCTTTTTCACGCTTCACAACGATCTCTATCCAACAAATTCCCCGGGACGAAAATTGCCATGCCGATGCGTTGGCGAATTTAGCCTCTGCCGTGCATACTGATCTCCCAAGATCAATCATGATCAAATTGGTTGATCGACCTCTTATAAACAAAATTGATCAACCAATATACAGTGTCCAGATAACGCCAACATGGTTTGATCCAATCAAAGATTACATCACATCTGGTGTTCTTCCTACTGATAAAGCCGAAGCTCGTCGTCTGAGATGCCGATCAGCTCGGTATTGTATTATCAACAGCCATCTTTATCGCCGATCATATTACGGGCCCTGCTTAAGATGTGTTTTACCCGATGAGGCAAACTACGTACTTCGTGAAATTCATGAAGGTATTTGCGGAAATCATGCAGGAGGCCGATCTCTTGCCAAAAAAGTAGCTCGGCATGGCTATTACTGGCCCCAAATGGAAAAAGATGCCACTGATCTTGTTCGTAGATGCGATAAATGTCAGCGTTTTGCTCCTATCCCTCATCAACCACCCAGCATGCTCACCCCGATCTCCAGTCCTTGGCCATTTGCGCAATGGGGTATTGATATTGTGGGACCTCTACCTACATCAAAAGGCCAAAAGAAATTCTTGGTAGTTGCTATTGACTACTTCACTAAATGGGTAGAAGCCCGACCCGTTGCCACAATCACCGAAAGCAGTATCAGAAGTTTCATATGGGAAAGTATCATCTGCCGCTTCGGTATTCCTCGAGTACTAATTGCGGACAATGGGACACAGTTCAATAATTCGGGTTTACGCAAGCTGTGTCAAGATCTCGGTATTCAAAACAATTTCTCTTCTCCAGGTCATCCGCAAGCCAATGGGCAAGTAGAGGTCACCAACCGAACAATCATTCACTCTTTAGAGAAAAGGTTGGAAAAGGCAAAGGGATTATGGGTGGAGGATCTTCCTTCTGTGCTCTGGGCGTATCACACTACCAGTCGGGTATCTACAGGAGAAACTCCTTTTTCTCTCACTTTTGGGACCGAGGCGGTCATACCTGTCGAGATCGGTCTACCAAGTTATCGACTAGAGACATTCAACCAAGATATCAATGATCAAGAGCTCTGCTTTAACCTTGATATGCTAGAGTCAAAAAGAGAAACAACCCGACTCCGTATAGCTTCATACAAACAATATATGGCTCGGGCCTACAACAAAAATGTGAAAATTCGACATTTCCGACCTGGTGATCTCGTTCTTAAAAAAGCTCTTCGTCCTAATAAACTTGATCCTAACTGGGAGGGCCCTTATCAAGTTAAAGATTTTAATCGGGTAGGCACATATTGGATCGCTGATCTAAACGGAACCATGCTTCCTCGTCCTTGGAATGCTACCCATCTTAAAAAATATTACCCCTAAATTATTATGTGCGATATCCCGATCTGTTTGTTTAGTTTCCTTTTGTACAAAATAAATTATTATGTTCTTCATTTTTTGTGACGTGTTTTATTCATTTTTTAGTGCCTTCTTTATATATCTCTTCTGGCTTTATTTTTGTCTCTGTTATCTTCCCGATCTCTTTAACTTGAGTAAAATTTTTCAATGTTATGTTTTATTGCTTGATTTCTTGGTTGATCATTTCTTTTTTGCACTCGACATTTCAAGTCCCGACCGATCTTGGGCCAGCAATTATATTTTTGCTCTTTACAAAATCATAGAATGGATTTAAGGGCACAAACGTATACTAAACGTTTCCCTATGTGAACTTCAGTTCGGCGTTTTCTACACTTATGATATCTTACTTCGATGTGAAGCACTTTGAAATTCTTTACTTCACCCCGAACTGAGGGAGATGGATAAAGTGTATAAACATGTAAAAGCAAAATACAGCAAAACAAGAAAGAGCACACAACACGGAGAAATAAAAAAAATGAACTTTTTTCATTACCAAAGGCATCAGTATTACATGATTACATCATCAGAAAACATTAGTACAGAAAAAAGTTCAATCCAGAGCAATAGTTTTGCCGCGGGAGGTCGGTGTGCTAGTCTCAGCTTGAGAGGTTGAGGGATCGACTGGAGCTGGGGAGCATAGATCGGAGCACTCTGATCAGTAGCTTCTTGATTATCAACATTCTCTTCAGCAGCCACACGCTCTTGATTAGCTTGAGCACGATCGGCTTGGAGTTGGGCCCTTAGTTCAGCCAAGGTGATCCTTGAAAAATCAGCATCGGGAAAAAACCTTTTCATTAGATCCCGTGCTCCATTAAAGCCTTTCACCAAAAAGGGCCCAACCTCTTTCGTGATCAGTGCCTTCAGTTCATCAGAGGAGCGGTATTCAGAAACTGCTTTCTCAGCGCTCTCTTTTTCAGCAGTTTTCGCCTTCTCCAGCTCAGCCACCAGATGATCTATTTTTCGGGTGTACTCATCCTCGCGCTCTCGGAATTTTGCTCTTTCTTCCTCCAGCGCAGCTCGGATTGATCGGAGTTCACCCGATTTCTCGTCTACAGACTCTTTCAATTTTTTATTAATTATTTCGATGTTAGCTTTGGACCTTCGAGCATCCCGGGCTTCCCGAAGAGAGTGAAGGCCGATGAGTGCAGTCTACAAACAAAAGGAAGAATGAAAAAGCATATATAAACAAAAAGAAAAGCCGAAAATATGATATCGGTTATTACCTTAATTGCAGAGTGAGCTAAGAGCTCGGGAAGTTCGGACTGAGGGATCTGTGAAAGTATGTCCTTATCCGCCAACCCAAATAAACCCTCAAGGGCCTTCAAACTGGCATTCGGGCTGTTCACAAATGAACTAGCCACGGTAAGGCCAGATAGAGTAAGGGGTGCACCCGCCCCAGCACTCAGCCAGTCTTCGGCTGAGGTTCGACTAGGGCGAGCACCAGCACCCGACCCCGATGCCGATCCAGATCCGACCTTCTTTCTGATCGGGACTCCTGTGGGGACATCTTCTTCGGCCCGTGGCCTTTTCTTCTTCTTCTCCTGGGCCGGTGCTTTGGCCACGCTTGGAGGAGGAGGTTGACCAGAGGGAGATTCTTCCTCGGGTATTACTCCCCCAAGGACATCGTCTATATCGATATTCATGGCTGCAAAAATGAATGAATTTTATCAGCAGAGGGCAACCCAGAAAGATATGTTCATAAATTAAAAATGCACAAGTTTACCTTTTCGGGATTGGTAAGTTCTCTTCCTGCTGACTTTTTGCCTTTCGGCCCGAGCTCTGATTTCTCCAATTATCTTTTGCTCGGCCGCTCTCTCTTTTGCGGTTATCGCAAAATTTCTTGACCGATCTAAGTACGGCCTGATCGGATGGCCATCAATTGTCTGGTCCCGAAACAGCCTCTCAACCAGATCGACAGAACGAACTGGAAACTGATGTGCCAAATAGTGGGGCTTCCAAATCCGATCGTCACGCAAAGCGTTGAAGCCGCGTTCTTCCCGCCACAACCGATCAGTCCGACCGATAAAGCGATCTGTTAATGGTCCACATCGGAGAATTTTGTCCGCTGTAAAAAAGAAGAGAAGACAAAATTTTTATTAGTTCGGGATCGACAAGGTGCATGTAAAAAAAAAAAAAAAAAAAAAAAAAAAAACCTGGTCGGGGGCTCCAATCTCTTGGAACAGGAAACGTGTGTTCCTCATCTTCCCCAAACTCCCATCCAGGGCCACTGACGAAGAAATATTTGTTCTTCCACCCTTTGATTGAAGAGGGAAGATCCCCGATGCCCGGTCTGTTTGTGCGGTTTCCTAGATACCACCTGCCCGGGGCAGCCCGAGAGTTCTCTTTAACGAAGCACATGAACTTCAAGTCATTGAAGTTCGGTGTCCATCCGAGCGATCTCCATAACACCATGAACCCAAGGAGCACCCTCCATGAGTTCGGTGTTAACATAACTGGACTCACCCCGAGCCGATGGAGTACTTCCCTAATAAACGGTTGCAGGGGTAGCCTAAGTCCTATTTTAAAAGTTTCTTCATAAAAGCAAATCTCCCCGGGAAGAGCATCGGTAACCCTAATTTCTGGCCCAGGAATTCGGACGTTCACGGAATTAGGGATATAGTATGATCTCCTGATCTCAGTCTCTTTCTCTTCTTCTAGAAGGTTGATATGGACGAATGGGAATGGAGGGCTCGGAAGTTCATCAGCAGGTCGGCTGATCGGATTAGGGGGCAGGGATTGAATCGGATCGATTTCTAAAGTATCAAAAATGGATCCGGATGTACTAGCTCCGGATCCACCCCGATTGTCTGACATCTCTAGGTTGTTTGGATAGATGGAAAAAACACCGGGAAAACTTGAAAAAAGTCTGCCGGAAAACTCAAGTATACGCCGGAAAACTCAAAACCCAAATGAAAAACGAGAAAAGAACATGAAAAATCAAAAATGGACGGATGAAAGTAAAGAGCAAGAAGAAATACCTCTTTTAAACGGAGAGAAAAGCTGGAAATTGACGAAATGGAGGAGAAAAAGGTCTGGAAATCAAAAAATCCCTTCCGGCGAGCTCTTGAACAGTCCGGCGACGAGTTTTCTCAGGTATGAAAGAAGAAATGGGGGGAAAAATAAAGCTGCTGTTTTAATTTATACATAGCTTGTTGAACAAGCAACTAATCACCTCATGACACGTGTCAAGAGCCTACTTGCGGAGAATCAAGCGGCAGACGTGCTCATCATTGCGCCTCCCATACCGTTCTGACGATCTCGATTCCCCAAAAAAGACAGACGCCGTACCTCGAGCCACTCAAAGGAGCATTTATTGTGACTCGATATCCGATACGAATTTCAAATAAAGTCTTACCAAATCCTAAACTGAGCAGGCTGGTATGACCGACGTGATTCTCATATGAAAAAACCGATATGAAGCTTATGCTTCCAAAATTGATCCTGTTGTTCCCGACCTGTCTACCTTGAAAAAAATCTATTAGAAAATTACTTTCGCAAAGTTTATTATTTGTGTACCGACTTTACGAAAGTAGGGGGCAACTGAAGAGGAAGAAAACCGATCTAATATTAAACAAATAAATTCAAAACTCATGTGTTACCGATCAGCCATTACTACCCGATCTCAAATGTTGCTTTAGTCACCCGATCAGAATAAATGTTATTAAAATGTCTTGATTAGACTCCAAACCGCCATGCCTATGGCGGTTCGGTATTAGCCGGCCAGATATTTTATTCCATCAATGGCATTTAATTGATCTGACATGTATGGGAGATTTGTCAACATAAAATATCTAGATCTGGAAGATATTACCTCTTTAGAAAGATGCACTAAAGGCGGCTATTCACAAGAAATTGGGCCTATATAAAGAGCAGAACTCCACTAGAGAAAGGTATGTAACAAGTGAGGTATTCAGATTATATTTTTACCCAATTGTTCACTGATTTTATCATCGGAGCTTTTTCAGGCAAAACACCACACCGGTGCAAGTCGTCTGAGATCTTCCTAGGGAAAATCCCGGACTTTACCTCTTGTTTTTACTTTATCAGACTTTTGTCATCATCACCCATTATTTAGAATGCTGGTCCAACAAAATCAAATTGGAGTAATATACATAGTATTTGAAGAACTCATCATAAAATGGGGTAAATAAATATATGAATTTATATCAAATGCTGTGATCATCTCAGTGATATGATTTCATTTCCATACATCACCCAATTGGCCCCTAAGTTTTCAAAAAAATTAAGAACGGTTAAAATAGGTGGTTAAATAGCTTATTTGTTCTTTTCTTATATCATCCAGCAATTATTAAACTTATGATTTGCATGACACACATTCTTCCATACAGTAGGTGATAATGGTAATAGAGAATGCTAGTTTTTTTTTTTTGGTTGCATTTTGGGGCTGTAAAAGTTATGGACTTAAGGTGTGGAACTTCTTGTTGGTTTCTATTTATGCTCATCAGTTCATGAATTTGAATTATATTTGTGCTTCCTGGCATGAAAGACCATAATAAGGGTGTGAAACTGAAAGCAACAAATTTTGCATTTTTGTTCTAAGGGCCTTGTTAATGGTGCTCAATTGCTCACTTTGCAGTTGCCTGTTGCATGGGGGACTGGGGGTGGCATGTACATGGAGGTATTCAACAGAAGAGCCATTCTGCTAGCCTACAGCATCAAGAAGAAAAAAAAAAATGCAGGAGAGACCAACACTTGCTAGGATGGTATATCCACCTCCTCTTAATCAATTTCCCCAAACCTGAATCCATTGCAGTTCTTGAAGCAACACTGAAGATGGGTATGAAGGTGTTATCCAATCTTCCAGTTTCAAAATAAGGAAGAGAAAGTATTAGTTTGGGTAAGTGCCTTTTAAAAAATTCCACACTGATGGTTAAAGGGATTATTTGTTGAGCTTGTTTGGCCTGTCCACAGCTTAATGAGAGTGAACTTTAGCAGGATAACAAACCACGAAAAGGGTCTTTGTCGTGATTAGTAAACACAAAGATTGACAATTGGGCTTCACTCACACTGGTTTTCATTTGATGGGAATTACAAGTCCCATTTAGGGAATATCTATGAACTTGTTACACGGGGTTATTGATTCATAACAAGCTAATCCTTTTGGGTTTGAGAAGCTGAATCAGATAATGAAGCCCATGAAATCAAACTGGAAACATTGGATTTATGGTCTTACCCTGCAAACAGGTTCATCAAATCACGCCTCTTTCAAATTCATCCTTTCATAAATATAGGTGGTTTGCACTAGCCTTGGGGTGGGGTGGGTTACAGCTTTCCAATCACTCCTCTACATAAAAATATAAATGCATCAATTCATATGAATTAGGATCAAATGAAGCAAATTCTAGCACAAATTTTAATGACTCTTTGTAAGAGTTGTATCTTGTATAAAACTCATTGTCAGATTGCATGTTGCTTTGTTTGTTTCCATAGTTTTCAGACATGCACAAAGTTAATTATAATTAATATCTCATATTGTTTGAGGTCTAGGACAGGCATGTCAACATGACAACATGCACCATGCACAAAGTTATATATATATATATGTTCTGGATACTTGGATCTCCACTGTGTGATTAATCAATAGTGACTGGGATTCATGTATTAGTCCTAGTGAGAGAGCACTAAATAAAACCATACTTTTAATATCCGGCCTAAAAGGTTTCCAGTGTCAACCTCTGCCAATGATATCCCAGTAATTTTTCGCACTAAGGCATGTTTACCAATTACCTAGGATCTGAGTCGTCTTTGAACTTGCTTCTTTGTCATTGGTACGAATTCTGCAGCTGCCGATCTCCGAGGATTACTTGGCATAAAGATAAAGTGGGAGCTCTTTTTTAATTTGTCATTAGGAAGCATTTCCCATATCTACAGAATCTGATTTGGTGGCGCAATCTGAGTCTTATATCCCACGCCCACTTTGTGTGTTTGTGTGTGTGTGTGTGTTTGTGTGTGTGTGTGTGTGAGAGAGAGAGAGAGAGAGAGAGAGAGAGAGAGAGTGAATTTCCTCATGGTCCACCAACTACGTACAGTAAGATCTCCTCAATCCTGGTAAAGAAAAAGCCAACACAAAACTGCATTATTGTAAGTAATAAAAGATCTAGAAAAAGTTTGATCCATATGAAATCTTTGAATTTAATTTAAAAAAAAATGTTTAAAATGGTGTGGATAAGTGAATGTAGGCCTCAAATCATGAAAGCTAAGATATTTAATAATTTGTCCATTATCATTAGTGTCTAAATTAAAGAATGATTATATATATATATATATATATATATATATATATATATATATATATATATATATATATATATATATATATGAGAGACTCCAGACTGTATTAATGTACTGGATGCTAATTTAGTAATTTGCACTAAGTGCTCCTTAATTAAATGACCCTTCAAAAAAAGAGTGCTCCTTATAAATGACCCTGCATCACAAGAAAACTTATAATTAGTTAGAATGAAGATGGTTTTGAAATAGGAGATTGACCCATTGTTGGCGCTGTCGATCAGAAGTGGAATTATAAAGAATTCGACTCATATTTTGAAAAACGTACAGAACATAATTCCATGCATGTCCGAAAATTTTCATATTTCTGATTTGGTTTTAGTGCCTAAATGACCAGAATTTCAGGAACTTAATTAAAACCTCTATATGTCTGAACCAGTTGCCTTATGAAAATTTGCCATCCCAAATTAAAAGGAATAGGCTAGCTGAACCAAATTTAGCTCACCTAATGTCCAGGTTGATGACTCATATGGGTCAAGTCTATAAGCTAGGAAGGGTTTAAACTCAACCCAAACTCAAACTTTGCAGATCATTCAGGCAAATTAAACTTCAATATAATAGGCATATATATAGCTAGGCTCACACATTTGTGATCGATCTTTGATTAAATACTGGATTTCCTCATTGTAATGATGAAAAGTTCAAAGCATAAAGACCACTTAAGAGTAGTAAATCAAAGCATTCCAACACGAATAAGTTCTTTGATTATATTAATCTATCTTTTTTGCCTAGTTGATCCTTTCCCCCACTTTGTTCTTAAAATTAATCCCACATGATCGATCTCTTTACGCCAGGAAAAAGTTTGAGGCTAGCTATTTGACGATGTTTTAAACATATCCAAAGAATTAATTTATGGGGTTAGGTTTAATTAACATCTATAAAAATCCAACAAACCTCGAGTTGGTTGGGTGTTGAATGGATACCTTTAAGTTAGAATTGCGTCAATTAGTTGAAGTAGAATTAAACCCACGTCGATCTCCCAACCCTTTTATATAAAAATATGCAGAAATTTGAAGGTTGTTAGGCCATATATAGACCTGCCACCCATGGATATATCACAACCAACACCTTGGGAAAGATCAGATCTGATCGATCTACTAGAGCTTGCTTACTTAAGCAATATATACTTACCTACCGCTAACGATGGCAAGAGCTACTCTCAAGCAAGGCCTTTTTTTGATCACTTGATCACATGAAATACAGGGGCTAGCATATATTTGCTTTAATTTGGTTAACCAAACCGTACCAATCATTTAATCTTTTTCCTATTATCAAACAAGCAATTAAGTTCAGCGATCTCTATCTATCTTAGTATATTGAAATTAATAATGTGCAATAATGTTTGGGCCCCTGGTTAAGAGGATAAAGACAAAGGGGTCCCAGTGCAGATTGGTGCTTGGGACCCATATTTTTAGTGGAGAGAGTCGTGGGCTTCAACCATAGTTGAAAATGAGAGAATATATATCATCATGTATTGTTTGTGTCTTCATATATCTCAAAAAAGATCTTTGAAGGCTTCTACTTTATTAACAAAAAACATTGTTTATATGTCCTTTTGCCACTTTAACAGCAATTCTTCCTTAAAATACTACCTCTACCTCTCTCTCTCTCTCTATCTCTGAGCTAGCTAGAGCGAAGGAGATCGAAGCCCACCAGGTAGTACACAAATTTTCTCCATAAATACACACAACAAGGTCTTTGTAAGTCTGCTCTTATCTCTTCAAAGATCTAATTAGATATTAATCTTGGTGGATGGTTTTAAGAAGGTTTGGAGATTGATGGGTCTTCCTCAAACTCCTAGCTCTCCTCATCTCTATCCTCAAGCACTTCAACTTAAACTTTACCAGGCCTTCATATTTTCAATCCCAATCCTCTTCTCCATCATTCTTTTTCTCTTGTTTTACTTGTTCTACCTCAAGAGAAGAGCTTCCACTCTCTCATCCCCACCACCAATACTTCCAAGGACTTTCAACCAAACTACTACTCCATTCATCCCCATGGTAACATCTCTCTCTCTCTCTCTCTCATATGTACACACACAAATTTAAACAGGCTCATATATATGATACTTGTTTTTCACAATTCAATATGAGCTTATCTTACTTTCCTTTTTTTTCATGTGTTATTTCTATAGCCTTGTGAGGGTTTGAAGGGGAAACTCAAAGAAAAGCTTCCAATAATCTTGTTTGATGAAGATCTAAAAGCAAGGGATTCACAGTAAGTTATTCTATTTAATTTACATTTCCCATTTAAGTTTCATATTTCTTTTCTGAATAATAATTAAATTTTAATGAATAATTAATTTTGGCTCTTGAGTTAGGTGGCATCTTCATTTAATTTAGATATTTATGTTAGAAAAGAAAGGTGTAATATGACCTTCTTTTGGTAGTCATAAATCATAAAAAGTGGTCTATAATTAATAATGGCATATATAACACGTGGACGAGCTAATATTGTTCTATCATAATCAATCAAGTTGACGAGGTGGGTCCACTGAAGGATGGACGATGGAGATTGCTTATAGACCACCCTTTTAGGGTCAGTAGCAATTATTCTCTAATTTACATTTCAGTTAGAATCTCAAGCAACATCCACTATTTTCTCAAAAGCGCACTTCGGAAAACATAATCATAAGAAAGTAAAATATGCCAAAAACTAAAAAGATGAGAAAAAGAATAGAAAACGATTCTGCATTTGCGGTTCAACCCTTCCAAGCATCTTGAGCAAAATTTTGGATGCTTTGAAGTTTTTTTTTTTTGGTAAACATTGATTTTTTTTTT
>JAESVK010001035.1:17907-56621 GCA_017140935.1 Hamamelis virginiana
ACGTGTAAATTGCTGCGAACGTGCGGTTTATGGGCGTGCGACGCTGGTGTTTGAGCTCGTGAAGGGGAGGGTGGTGGATGGTGGCACACGTGCTTGGATCCTCCATTTTTTTTGGTTCTAGCCTCTAGAGTCTACCTTCTTTCTATATGATCCAGATATGAACGATAGGATAGATTAGTGGTAGAAGGAGGTTCTTCTTTATTTATGCATCTGTGTATGAATAGTACACACGTGTGGAAGAGTTTAATATCCCAACATACGTGTGATGACTTGGTTAGCTTATAGAAGCTAGAGCCTAGCTAGATTGATCTGTTGGCTGGTTGTTCAGTCTGCTAGCTCCATGTGATGATGTTTGATTCCTGTCCTATTGGGAAAGAGCCAAAGGAGAATTAATCTACTAGTCAAAAATGCTACCTCACCCCGAGTCACGACATATCGCAAGGTATTAATGAAGTCAATCATGTGCCTCACTTCTCTTATCTTGGCCCGTTATTTTATTTTATTTTTTGAGTGGGGGAATGGTTCATAATTCGTGTTTTCCATTTTGGATGAGTAGTCAAATTGAAGATTTTGACACTTCATTATTGGCACTGAATTTTTTTTTTATTCTTTTATTTATAAATTATTAAAGTATTAATGATATTTCAATCTAGCTGGTGACATATATATATATATATATATATATATATATATATATATATATATATAAGAAGAAAATTTTATTGATTTCCATTTATTAAGTAATAAGAAGGTGCCTGGTAGATTTCTATTATTATGGGGAAATTAAATACCAAAATAATTATTGGATGCGGTTAGTTTTATAGTCTAACTATTTTTTAGTTTTTATTTTTTGTTAGAACATTATTTTTTCAATATATATAGTAAAATGATCTAGTATGTTATAACTTACTTTAACTAAAATCATCTAAGAAATTCAAGCCCTTGATTTTCTTTTCACATTGAATCATGCGTTAATAAATTCTTTTATTAAGGTGCCTTTTATGATAGTTTTTTTCTAAAATTATTTAATTTTAGGGGAACTATCTCTTTATATATCTATTTTTAATTATTTTCAAATCATGTATTCTAATCATATCAAAATTTTATTACTTGAAGTGATTGGGACTGAAGTTGTGGGCAGAAGTTAGGGTACGGTGTACTAATTTTTGCTATAATAATTTTTGGTGTGAAAATTTTGTCATCCAACTTATCACCTCTCAAGCTATCTAGAGACTAAAGGTAATAATTATTACTCTATCTTTAACTTAGATCTAGTGAAATTATGAGCTCCAAAAGAATTATTATTATTATTTTTAAATTAATGTAAATGGGCCCTAAGTAAGTAATGGTACTTTGAAGTGTGCTAAAAGCCTAAAACTGGTGTGACCAAGGGATAAAGGCATGGCTAGCTATATATATAGGTCATGCTACATTATCTGGTGCATGTGGAAGCAATCATATCCTGCAATATTGGCATATTGCTACAGGATTCCACGCCGTCTGATCAGCCCAGTAATGAATGATCAATTGCAGTAGATTCCCATTCTCTATTGCTAGTTTGATAATTGATATATGTATATTTGTATAGATATGGGAGATGCAATGTTGTCCGTCGCTTGCATGTCCCTGTTAGTTTGATTGATGATTTTAAAAGTTATGGGCATTATTTTGCGAGATGACAGCTTCCGAAAAGAGCAAATCATATGGAAATCTCATTTTAGGGACTAATTATATATAATTAATTATTTGATCCACACAAAATGGAGTTCCGTCAGCACCATACCTCTCTCTCTCTCTCTCTCTCTCTCTCTCTGCTTTAGTTAAATGAATTTGTTGAAAATGCAAAGCATTGGCTAGGTTTTAGAGCTAAAACAATAATATATGAGAAGAACAATTCTACACGAAACGTGGCTCAATTATGGGCAAGGAAAGAGTTTTTGGTACACAAACGTTTTAAGCTTTCTATGAAAATGATGGGAAATTTTTTTTATGCTGATTAATTTCACATTTTCACAAGAACCCAAATTGAGTTGTTACCATCATTCTACAAACAAATGTATCTTTATATATATATACAGAAATGATCATATCAACATTTGCCGACTTTCATATTGCATGTGGTGGCCACTAAATCTCAGATATATAAAATTTGGTCACTGCAGTGTTTGCTGATTTGATCATTTCTCTACATCTACACACACATGCATGCATATATAGTCTAAAAGTAATCTTATTCAAGATACATGCAAGAACAGTTGGACTTGGTAAAACTATTCGAATGTATCAAATTTGATTGGGCTGGTTAATCAAAATCAACTATTCTTATGCATAAATCGGATGTAAAAATCCAATATCTAAAGTCTCAAATAACATTATTGTCAACATAAAATTAGTAGATAATTGTCGAACACGAGTCTAGTCTAGTCTAACTCCAAATCAAACTTGGTGCCCGCAGTCAAAATATATGGAAGGCAGCGTGGAATAAACTGATCCAGACGTGAAAATGACTTGGAGACTATCTACACGCAAACATTATGTATGGCTTCTAATTTTATACTAGTAGCACGAAAAGGGACAAAATCGGTTATGAACCAACTTGACAAACGTCGTATAGTGACAAATTAAATCAAATTTCCAGCTATTATTATACAAACCCAATACATATCTTAATTTACTTATTTTTATTTGATTCACAAAAAAAAAAAAAAAAAAATTAATAATAAAAAAAGAGAGTAAAATTTGATGAGACTTGAGAGTTGAGAGTTTTCAACCAAGGCCAAGCCCGTTGTATAAGCCCCAAAGTTTGTGAAGGAAAGGTCCAAGAAACTGATTGTCTTCGGGCCAGATGGCTTTACGGGCTTTACCAAAGTTTGTGAATTGCCTTCAGTCCAGAGGCCGTTACCAAAATTTGTGGAGCCTGATCTGAAAAGAACCCTAATCAGAAACGCTTATATACTCTCGGGCCTACAGTGTGGTTAATAGCACGATGTCTAATTTTATACCCCTTGAAAAAAACTGGGATTCAAAGAATAAAAAAAATGGCAGTTTTTTTTTTCAGTTTTTTTCAAAGTCAGTTTTCTAAGAAATCAACCATCGGATCACTATGATTTTTTGTACATATGACAAGCACTGAATGAATAGGAAATCCAACGGTCGAAATGTGGAGCTGTGACTAGCATCACCCCCTAAATGGGGGTGACCGGATGCATACAACTACAAATGTACATACATAAATATTATACACGTGTACATGCACACATAAATATCTTGTAATGTAAAGACAGGATAGGTACAAGTTTAGGAGAAAGAGCTATAGTGGGAACTTTCCTAGGAGAGTAATGTTTTAAGACGAGTGATTTAGTAACATAATCACCAACACAATATTGTTTCTTGTATAAAGGGCTTTGAGAATATATTTTTATAATTATGGCAAGTGAATATATATTTTGAATTTTTTCTGCCAAAAAATAATAAAAAATTCAGATTTGGTTTCCATAAACGAAAGAAGCAGCTATTGCAATTGATATCAATTTTATATATATTCTTGATTAATTTTAAGCAATTTTTCCTATATAAAGGGCTTTGAGAAACCGAAACCCCATTCATTCTATTTAATTGTGATTTAAGAAACAGTCAGGAGATCGAGAAGAGAAGCCATTAAACCAAGGTATGTTTTTCCATTAATATACTCTTCAATTCTTCTCCTTTTATAAGTTTCATCGCCCTTCCCTTTATTATACACTTGTTACACACACACTCTCTCTCTCTGTATATATATATATGGTTCTCAAATGTTTTTTTTTTTAGTTTCAGTTCTATATATGCCAGGGTTATAGTATTAGTGATTTTTTTTTTTTTTTTTTGGGTTACAGTTTCTATGGATTACTGAAGTAGTTACATTTTGTATGGGTCATATTCTCGGTCCTAGGAGCTAAAGAATCAATAGTCCTAATAAATCAGTAATTAAAAGACTGATTAATTAGATAAAAAAAAGCATTATACATATGCACTATTATTCCAACAAACGGTTCCCTAAAATAATCACTTTTGTTTAGGTACTATTGATATTTAAACAAACCCATCAAGGAGTATGCCCCTAAAAATAGGGGCATTCAATGTGATCGCACCACATGCCCCACCTCCACACTAACAAGAAAATTTTTACAAAGAGAGAGACATGGGTTTTGTCCTTTCCATTATATCCATTAAATCTCCCAACAATTGATTACTTTGCTTAAAATGAATTACGTTTTTCAAAATTCAATGCAACTTTCTAAATATTTATTTATTTATTTATTTATTTTAATTTTTCTTGAAAAAAAAAATCATGATTTGCTTGTAGTTGTATATGTTAGCCTTTGACATGTCTGATCTCTCCATTGTTAGTTTAGAAGATGGGTCGAGCAAGACTAGCCATGGAGCTAATAGGCAGCGAGAAATCTCGAAACACAACTTTTCATAAGAGAAGTAAGGGTTTGAAGAAGAAAATGTACGAGTTCTCTACTCTCTGTGGTGTTGATGCATGCATGATCATCTATGGTCCTTACCAAAATAACCGTCCAATGAACCTAGACACATGGCCCTCCAATCCTCATGAGGTCCGTCGGATCATCGACAAGTACAAATCTAAGGTGGTGGAAGGTGGAAAGAGAAGCATTGATTTATCGGAATATTTCGAGTTTCGGAGGAAGAAGACTGAAGAAGAGATTGTGAGATTACGTAGACAAAATGCTGAAGCTATGCATACTACGTGGGATGATCGTATTGGTTATTTTTCATTGGATCAATTGGGGGAACTTCTTGTTTCACTTGATAGTAAACTTGAAGTTGTTAAGACTTTTATAGAGTTGGTGAAGGAAAGTCGCTGTCAACGTTTGATGATTGAAGAAGTAGCATCAGGGATGATGGATTGCTCCTACACACAATCAGGACCCCAACAAAGTAATTTTTACTACGATAGTACTCATCAAGAGTACTTGTTTCAAAGCCAATTAGGTCACTCTTTTGTGAAACCACTGAATATTAATCATGCACCCATTGATCAATGTTACTCATCCAATATTCAAGGGCCTGATCAAATGATTAGTTTCGATCAAAACCCTAACCCCAATTTCGATCGAAACACTAAGACAAGTCAGACGAGGACAATGATGGTGATGAACGATGGTGATGAACGATAGTGATTACTCTCAGATTGAAGGGGTGTCCAGCAGCAATAATCCAATATTGCAGGCCCCTTTGTGTTACAATCCAATGACCGGAATGTTGGAGACTTCGATGCATAATAATCCTAGGATGTCACCGAGCTACCACTCTCCAAGCATGCAGCTGCCCATGCAGCCCAATGGGCAGCCTTCGGTCATGTCACATGCTTCTCACATGCTCTATGGTCCTCAGGCAAATAGCTACTATGATTTCAGTGAATTTGAGGCTGTGAACAATAAAGGTATGCATAATAATCGTAGGATGTCTTCGAGCTACCCCTCTCCAAGCATGCAGCTACCCATGCAGCCGAATGGGCAGCCTTCGGTCATGTCACATGCTTCTCACATGCTCTATGGTCCTCAGGCAAATAACTACTATGGTTTCAGTGAATTTGAGGTTGTGAACAATAAAGGTAAGTATTAGACATGGGTGGGTTTTTAGAAGGTTTCAATGGTGGATTTGGACTTGGGGATGTGGGATTTTAATCAATTATTAAGTTGGATTTTATACTTTCAGATTTCTTCAGTGTTTAGGGTTTTAATTTGTTTTTAAGTATGGTTTTAGCAGCCACTATGTCTTAGGTCTAAACTTTAACTCTCAATATTTAGAAATATGATTCTATTTTCAGTTTTGGTGCATTTAAATGTTTTAATTTTGTCCATATTTAGCACTGATTAATCTCTTGATGGATATCGATCTCAAAAAATTAATTCAGTCCCAAATTTTCTTTAATTAATTCTTTTGGATCTGCCCCTTTTTCTCCACTCTTTTTCTAATTGGAGATAAAATTTCTGGCTTTTCTAGGGAAGCACGTATATGTATTATTAGATGGGGTCCTGATTTAGCATACTCACACATGCAGATACTCACTTATAGGTCAAATCTTTGATAATTCATTTTTATGTGAAAGAAACGGTATAGTGGCGGTGATCAAATTATTTTTTTTTTAGTCAAACAATAGAAAATTGTTCGTCTAACTCTTACTCTAAACTATACTAGCTAATACTAATAAATAGGTATTGAGACAATTCCATACACTTGAACTTAAAATTTCTCCCAAAAGTGGGAATATATATGAGGTTAATTAGACTAACAAAGTAACAAGTGATCAACAGTACTCTTTTCTCACAACATGCAGGTACAATTTTGATTTGAAAAAGAATGACCAAGTTTACCACAAGCCCACAAAGATGATCTATGATAGCAGGAGTAAATTTTTTTTTTTTTTTTTTTTATACATAACAAATTAAATAGAGAGAGAAAATTGGAATTAAATCTGAGAGATCTCATGGTATAAAGTTGGATATCGTGGCATAAAGCTTTAAATTCGTGGACTTTTTGATAATTTTTCCTAATTTAAACAACTAAACTATTCAATCTTGTAATTAATTAACTCATAATCGGCTTTAATAAAAGGAAAGTTTTAATAAGCTAAGTCCAAGCTTTCGTTTTTTCCTTTTTCCAAGTTTCTTTTTCTAAGCTTTCGTTTAAATTCGTGGACATTTTGAGAGTCTTGCTCCTGTGAGGAATTCCTTATATGAGGACTAGACATTTTGGCTAATGTAAAATGGGTATTTTGAAAAACTGACCGTCAACTTCCTTATATCTGGACTTCTTTTTGGCCAACGTAAAATGGGTATTTTGAAAAACTGATTGTTGGATTTAATATTCTTCCTATGTATGATAGGCATGCCAAAAATCACTGGAAGATGAATCTATATATATATATATGGAGATGTACAAAAAATAAAAATAAAAATACTTTCAATAAAAATATGAAATCATAAGTTTTTTTTTTTTTTTTTTTTGCCCATAACAAAAAAAAAAAATAATAAATAAATAAATAAAACCTTATAAAAAGAGATGAACTCGTCAATTTTTTTATATGGAGATGTAAAGAACAAAAAAATAAAAAAAAAAAAGAAGGTATAAATACATAATTTTTTTTCTATAAAATAAAAAACTTTTTAAAAAAGTATTGAAAACCGTCCATGTAAAGACTACAAATTAGCAGCCTCCCACTCTATATGCATGTGCTCTTCATTGGCTCCCACGTTTAAGGAGGAGTTGGTGGGGATGGGTGGGAGATGGGTAAGGGAGAGGGATGGGATAGCTAGACAGCCAAGGGGGTAGGGAGAAAGAGAGGAGAGATTAATATGGAAAATCTATTAATGCTTAATAATAAGTTAAATAAATATGGAAAATTTTAAAAATTTTTATTATATAAGTCAGCTGGGCAAATCTAGCAAAATAAAAAGGAAAGATTGAATTAAAACATACTTTTGGATATAAAATCTTTTAGCTAGGTTTTTTGGGTGTAACTTCGGTTGGTTTGAATGCATATTTTTTGTAATATTTGCTATTTTAAAATTTTCATAACATGATTAGAATAGGATGGATTGTTCACAACCTGTAGCTGCCTTAGGATTTCATAGTAATGCATTCTTCATCAATAAAACCCTGAATTTGATCCCTGCAACCTACCCAATAAAAAGGGTCCCCTCCCAAACCGTTTTTTGAACTAGGGGAGTGGGGCTGAGTTGAACTTTACTCTCTTCCCTATAAGAGGAAAAGAGAAAGAGAGAGCATCACAGGCTCACAGCTATGAAACTGATGCTGACCCCTGACTGAAATAACATCAATGCCCCCATTTCTATGCATACCACCATGCTGGAAGACCAATTTCTCTATCAACAACACAACAAGAACAAACAGAAGAAACAAAGAAGGAAAATAAAATCATTGGAGTCAATATAAGAACAAACAGAGACTCGCCAAGTTTCCATTTCCATTAACTAAAGATCAAAGACTACACTGCTAATACACAATATATATATATTTACAAGGAACAAAGATTTCATCCCCACCACCCACCAAGAAATACCAATATTCACAGATTCTAACACTACTTACTCTAACTTCCACTAATTAATAGAATCGATCCGACCTTCTAGCCCTTGGAACCACCCAGTTAATGTCATCGAGTCTTCTTTAGTTGTAAGCTCTAAAAAATGAGCTAGCTACCAATTAGCCAGTGCCTCCTTCCCTTAAAAACTTGCTCAAGATAGCAACAACAACAGCACAACAAAAAGCAAACAAACCAAGGAAAGAAAAAAAGAAAAAGGTGATTCAGGTTTCAGTTGAGTCTGAGCACACAACAGTCCCTTCACCTTCTAAAGCAGCCAAAGGAAGTTTGCATCCTGGACTCATCTTCTTCACTTCTTGGCTTGAACATATGAAGATTCTTCTAACCATGTTACAGAATTCCCTGCAAGAAAGAAAAATGTTAAATAACAAAAAATCCAAACAGCTCTGGCGTGAATCATATTAATTTTTGATAGAGGAGGGGGAGAATATATACTGCCATGGATCATCGCCAACAAGCATCATATCCCCTTCGTCATCCGTAAAGACAATTTCCCATTTATTCCGAGGTCGAAGCTCTCCCTTGATTTCAAACAACTCCTCCAATTCATCTATGAGCTGATCATAACCTTCCAACACGGATAAATCAACAGCCCGACCAACAACAATTCCCTGCATTTGAACCTTTTTGGCACATTGGCACGCCAATCCCCACAAATTTTGTTTTTCAGTAACGAGCTAAAGGGCATATAAATCTTATAAAGAAATTATTGTTTAGCATCTTAGCTTATGATTACCTTGGTGCGACTTCTGCTAGAAGTTGAGCAGCTCTGCTTGCTTTGAGTCTCTTTTGGTGATACCTGTAACTGTCCTTGTTTATTTTCGTTGGAAACCTTCAACAGGTCAGGCTTTTGGTTTGAATCAGCTGCTGACATGGTACTCAGAACATGCCTTTCAGCGGTGCCACTGAATACACAGATTGGTTGTACAATTCCCTTTCCCACAGGAGGTGGGCTCGTAGAATGATTTATGAGCTCAATACCAAACAATCTGCAACTGGTAGCTGTCTCTACTTTCTTCCCCATATCAATTGAGTCAGGCATATCATCATTCGGCTTCGACAAGTGCGGAAGTGAATGGCCTAAGAGAACAGGCCAAGTGGGGGCACTCTTACTATCCTCTGTTGCATCCTGAAACAGATTCTGGGAAACACTCGTATGGGGAGAAGATAGCCAGCCACCTTCAGTCTGAGTCCTTGATATAGAGCTGCCATTGCCGTTTAAGAGAGTGCAACTGTTATCTGCAGCCTGCCTATGATGCCAGATAACATGATTTTCATTTCTTTTGCCTTCAACAGTAGTACCACTCTGTTGTGTTGAATCATGTGACTGAGTCAATCTAGGATTCCAGAGCGTTGATGCATTTGTGGTTTCTACAAGGCAAATGAAAACGTGAAATTAGAATGCAGTCCACACATGGTACAAAGAGCGAATGCAGTGAGAAATCTCACCAGGAACTGGGATCTCAATTGGTGGTCTGGGCCTTTTGTTCTTCACCACCACTGGTTGAACCGGGTTTGCAGGAACAGAAGCCACGTAAGGTTCAATCTCCCATGGGGAAACCCTTTCTGGTCTGAGAATGGATGCAGGTTCATCCCATTGAACCTAGAGTGAGAAAGGAGGAGGGAGGGTGAGAGAGAGAGAGAACAAATTAAAACCACAACATACTGTGAAGAGAAATGGCGCAACAGCTATATGGATACAAGTTTTTAACCTTCAATGATCGCCACTTAGAATCTGTCCACTGAGGAGACAGATCTTCAACACCAATTATAGTGCCCGAAAACCTGATCAGTCCAAAACATATATAGAAAATATTTTATACAAAATAAGTCCACAGATTAAAAAAAAAAAAAAAAAAACCTTGAAAGTAACAGTGTATAAAAATTCAACTACCTTCTCTCAGGAGAATCTTCCCCCTCAAATCTCATCCTGAATCTCATGCCAACAGCAAACTCATTTTCAACAGCTTCTAAATATTTGTTCAAGCTTATGATGAACTGACTCGTCCTGATAAATTTAACCGGAGAAAATAAAAGCACGAAACATAAGCTAAGTAATCCAGAGAGAATTATTCAGCACAAACAACCTTTTTCCATTTCATTGCGGAGAAGTGATGTATCATACCTTGGCTTGTAATAGACGACGAACAGGGTTTGAGTTGCAACAGCATGAGATGCAGTTGCAAGCACTCCTAGGTGCATGCTCTGACTCGAAATCACAGAGATGGGCATGGTGCTCTGTTGACGATTAAGACGTCTTACTCCAACACGTAATTCCCCATTGTCTCCTCTAGAAAACCAAATTTCACTGAATTAAAGCTCACGCCATTGAAAGTATACATAACAAACTAATCCTATCACAAATAATAAATGAAAAATGGGCATTTGGTAGCATTAAAAAAAAAAAAAAAAAAGAATACCTCAAAAATACAAAGGAATCCCCAGCAACTAATCTCTTTGAAGTAACAAATGTACTCCATCCTGTCGTAAGCAAATGCCTCCTCGGTTGACCTGTTCATGTAGTATGAGAGAAATGATCTCCACAGGACGAAACATTGATTAAATGACTTTTTTTCCCCCTCAAGGAACATCTCTAGAGCATATGGTACCCTTTAAGTAGAAGGAGGTTTCATTTCATGATAAAATTTTATATCTTAAATGGCAACGAACTCCAGCACATTAAAATTTACCTCTGAAAATATGCTTAAATCGCCACTCGTAACCATGAAGGTCCTTGGCAACCAATTCCTGAGTTGGGGTCGACTGCGTCATGTCCTGAAGAAAGGAGGAGGAAAAAACAGTGAATCCATGTAAGTAAATCGATAATAGCGAAAGCAAAATATTGAAATCGCAGAACAATAAAAATAAAACTAAATTGTACAATGAGAAATATTACCAACGGAGGAAGGCATTCATTGGCATGTTTTCGAAGAACAGAGAACCCACCATGGGTACTCGTATCAGAGGCGGTTAAAACCTTGCAAAATGAGTGAACAGTCGGTCTCCGAGTCTCGGGAGGGCATGGATCATGACTTCTAGGCTCAGATTGCTACAGATAATTTCACATCATAAAGAAAATTTTATATAATAAATAAAACTTTTTTTATAGTTTGACATTGAATTAGAAAGAAAACTACAGTGTACACTTAGGAGTCTAATGTGTAAACTTCTCTTACAACAGGTTCTGGCATTAAAGTAATTTGTGCGTAAACTTCATCTGTCTCCTGTTCCGCCTACAAATACGAAAATTTCTTTCCAAGTCAGCCATTTCAACACGTTAATTCAATGCTGCGTGTGGTCACCGAGCAAATTAAGGAATTGATAAAAAAAAATTTTGAATCTTTGACTCTTCATCACTTTGAGACTCAAGAAAACTTAAAACCCCAACTCAACTGAACATAACACGGCTATTGGGTGGTTGAGTTCTTTTTTCATTTTCAAAAAAAAAAAAAAAAAAAAAAAAACATAAGATTCAAAATGTTAAATTTTCTCTCATTTTCTTCCATTTTATCAGCAACCAAACAGAGGAAACAGAAAAATTACAATAATTAAAAGGAATACCAGTAGCTGAGTGTGAACAACACGACAAAGGATCTTCGGAGGAATTCTAAACATGGGAATCCTCTGATTCAGTTCCTGATTTGTTGACGCTTCTAACTACACCTCAAAAACAGAAAAATTTCAAACAAACACCAAAAAGGAAAAATAAAAATTTCCATATTAAGAAACTGAAGAGCAGATTCTAAGAAAGCGAGCGAGAAAGTGATCAGAAAGTGAAGGAAAATACACTCAGTTGTTCCATATGTCCCTGTGGAAAATAGAACACTCTCTCCCCCTCCTTTGGAACATCAACAAGCGGGCCCGCACACGCCTTCCATAGCTCTGCATACAGATCAACTCCTCCATAGCCTATAATCAATCAAACACCATCAAACCACAAAATCACGACCATTCAACCAACAACAACAAAAATCATACAAAATCAACGGTCATTATACCTTCATCTGAGACATTAGACTGCGAAAACGACCCACGATTCGCCATCACCGAGGCACGCACCGTAAAGAGCACAACTTTAAATCATCAAATCTCAGCTCAAATTCCTCTTTTCGTTCTTCAATTTACCTCATTATTAGGTACACATATATACGATTATATGAAACCGTTTCAAAGATTTGCTAAACACCCCGACTTTTCGATTCCACCACGCTTTGCATACTCCACTGTAACGTTCGCGATTTAATCCCTAACCGGAAACCACTGATCAACCGTTACAAAACCACCTTTCCACCTCGGTAAACCAGTTTTGCTTCTCTCTCTCTCTCTCTCTCTCTCTCTCTACATATATATGGACTCAAGGAAAACGCCGTTACAGAATCCCGAAACCGCTTTACGCTCGACTTAATATATGCCAGGGCTTTGTTGCTTTAACTGTGACCCTCTCTCCTCTCTCCTCTCTCTCTTCTCTCTCTATATACATACCTGTCTCCTTTCTGTGTAGTCTGCATACTGTAACGCTAACCTAATTTAACTAACTAACCGTAGTTAGGATTTAACAGGAGTGTGAGGTTAAACTGACGGCGCGGTTAATGGTAAAGAAATTAAGCAAACTACTGACTCTGTCATGCCGTCTCATAACGGCGGCGGCTGTTTAAATTGTACCAGTCCGATCATTGTAAGTAACGGTTCCTCGGGATGCGTGTTCATTGAAAGTAACGGAAACCGTTATTGCATAACTGTTTCCGTTTATTGCCGTCTATTGCCTTGTCTGCTTCGCGGCAGGCAACAGGATTGGCTCGAGTAAACCCGGCAGAATTTTCTGTTTTTTTTTTTTTTTTTAAACGTGGGAGTTAATGAATTTATTTTGACCTGTAGAAGGGCAAATAATTACGAGACTTGCCATTAAAAATTTGGGTCCACAAGGACACGTGGTGAGTGTTGGATCATGATCTTTTTAACCTTTTCCTCCTCAGACAATCTCTGCGCTGGTTCAGTGGTCCTCATCGTGACACGCCAGCAAATTGCATCGTTTGTCAGCGTTCCACGTGGAACCCTTGCCACGCGTAAGATATCTCTTGGTTACGTACGTGTAATTTCGGGGTACGTGTAAGGTTGATTTGTCCATGTAGTTTGTTTGTTACCGTGTGAGTTGAATTTGACAAGGCAACATTTTTTTGTTTTTCATTTTCTTGATAGAGACAAGGCAACATATGAAGGAGACGTGACATTATGATGGCAGTCAATACGGCTATACTTTTGCAACGGTGTCGTTTTGTCATGTGTTCTTTATAATTGGAATCAAGTGTTTGAATTTCTTCATTGGAGTGATATATATATCGACCACGCTGAATGGCACAGATGAGGCTGAAAGTGCCAAAAAAGTATATAAATATGGTACAAGTACTATATTTGGAAAATGATGTTTTATTATAAGATGTCTTTGTGGTTCTTATTTGGTATCAATTTGTTGTATTTATCACCCATGATTGGAGATTCCTATCAGCTTTGGTGATCCAAAAGCTAGGAAAATATTCAGTTAGTGAAGGAAATTAAATTTGTGGCCATCCAACGGGAGTCTTGATCTTTTACTTAGGCTTGGATATGTTAGGGTAATGTGTCATGATTTGAACGTTCTACTTTTCACTTGAGTGATATGCAAATGATCAAGATCATAACACATCACCTAAGCACCAAGCAAACCTAAATAGAGGATCCTCATTCATCCAATCGCTAAAATTTGCTAAACATATCCCTATCCTAGTACCTTATTGTTATTAATGATCGAGTATTGATACACTTTCATATGCTCAAATTGAATACATTTTTGTAACGCATGAATATATTAAACCAATAGACTATTGACAAATAATAATCTGTTCGAGTGGCTAAGTTTATATTGGCATAAATAATTGCCCATAAGCTAATTAATTAATTAGACCATACCAAAAAAAAAAGGACTAGTTGAATAGAGTAAATTGTGAATCGAATAATGTCCTACTTGGATTAATGCTAGCTTCCTTTTCCTTTCCTAGAGGGAACAAATAAAAGGAGCAAATGATTTGTTAAATCACAACTTTAATTCAATCAGTTGGTAATCTGTGTTCCTACTTTGCATCTTTTACACATTAAGCAACTCTTTGTCCTCTATAAGGATATTTTTATCTAAGATGCCTTCCACACCCAACACCTTGTTCTCTCTCTCTCTCTCTCTCTCTCTCTCTCTCTCTCTCTCTCTCTCATCCTGGCCTATATGCTCTTTCTTCATGAATACTAATTAATTTAACCCTAACTACCCTTTAGAATGGCATACCATACGTACATTACATTATGTATCTTGAACCATACTAATTATGCTATTTGTACAACAAATAGCCATTAAACAACAAAAAAGGCATCGTTGGAATATAGCAACTTGTGTAAAACCTAGATAATCCCTATGCATATATGAATTATGTAGCCGTTGTAATTGACTAATGTGATTAAAATGACAACATATATCCCCAAACTTGGCTCTAGATGCTTATAAAGTGATTAGCTTAAAACCAACGACATAAACAATGAAAGACCTCTTGGGATTCATGTCCACATACTCCATATATATCAGAAATTATCCTGCGCAGCAGCTTGGGTACTGTTATATATAGGTTAAAATTATATCATTTGAAACAAGAATTAGCATTAATGTTCAAAATAATTGTACCCATTAAACCCTAAAATAATGCACGAGCTGAGGCATCTTTAGTTAAACTTTTCATGAAATTTGTCTCCTTGCGAATACATGACATTTCAGAAGAGCAATATGGGGTTTCATCAAGTCGGCCACATCAGCATAGCTTTGTTTAATTATGAACTTTAATGGTGTGGATAAGCACCCTAGGATTAGGCCTTAAACCTTTTTTTTTTCTTCTTTTAGGGTTGTTAATGGGAGAACATGGACGTGAGTAAGGACAAACCAATAAGAATTGGGGTATGTGTATGTTTGTCTGTCGCTGTGAATAATTAGGGGAAGTATGGTTAGATATCTTATACATAACTTTATTGTTTGACACCTGTTAATTTACTATGATAATCACACTGTGCTTTTATGGTAATGATGGACACCATTAGTGACCCTTGCTCCCTCTCAAGAGTTAATAGGGTTGTTAATAATATATAAATGTGAGAATGTGACAAAAGGTTGTGTGGAGAAGAGAGAGAGAAAGAAAGAGAGAGAGAGAGATAATTCAATCATTGGATACATAAAAGAACTTATATAATTTTGAATATATAACCAGTTTATATATATATGACGAGATAAAATTAAAGATTGAAGTCATTAATTAATTACAACCCAATCAGAATATCAAAGAAGATTTGAATTAATCCAATAGAATATCACTGGATTATCTAAGTTATAATCACTGGATTAAGCTAGCTGCTCTAATGATCCAAATACAAGATCTTGAATCTTCTCTATTACTTCTATGATGATTTTCAAGAGATGAGAAATACAACACCACCTCAAATTCTCACAATCTATAGGAATTTCATTATTGACGGTACAAAATTTCATTCTTCGTAACCACATTTTCAATTCTAACCATTCATTTCCACTAACCAAATATGTATGTAAAATTACATAGCCAATTAAGTTTTAAGTCGACTCAACTCACCTGCGAAGTTCCCATTAACAAAAGTAAATAATTTAAGCCCCATTTAGTTAACTTTATCTAAAATCACTTTTAATTTGGAGAATTGTTTTCAGTTTTCATATTTCTTTATAATCATATCCAAACTTTCTCTTAATTTACATATTAAAATTTTTATACTAAAAGTGACAGTGATAAAAGTTCGAGGGATTTTCTTATCAAATTATACTAACTCAAAAAGAGCCTTACCTTGCAAACATATCCCCACACATATTACTGAGGAGTAAAATATATTGGATCATCATATGGTTGAAAGATCGCTCAAAGCTGAAGCAAAAAGTGGCATGAGTCTCATCCTCATGTTCCGGGACAAGTTCCTCTTAATCCGCTGAACATTTGAATTTCCAAAGGGACATGCTGTGGATCCCCCCCACCCATTCCCCACCTGCCTTCCAACTTCAGCCCTTAATTTAATGTGTTTTAGTACTCATGGCTAAGTTAGAGGATGTTTTTTACTGCTGTGACGAGAGAGAGAGAGAGAGAGAGAGAGTAATGATTGGTGGGTCAAGAAATATTGAATGCACAAAGCCACAAACCCCATGTGGTGACCAGTTTGGTTGGCGTTTCATGGCAGCTCTTAGCCTGATGCCTGCACAGAAATAAGAGACCCCACACAGTGAAGTGAAGCCAGTGATACTTCCCTTTCTACCCACCTAGGTTTTAGCATTGCTCTGTATCTTTCCATTCACAAAGTTATCATAAAAAGTAAAAATAAAAAAATGCTATTTTAAGGATAGTCTATTCATGGTAGAGTACCTTAAAAACACTTAAAATAAAAGGAAACAAATGGGGTTGGAATCCATGTGAAGACAATGATGGGCAATTAGGAATTTTAAAGATTTATGAGCTAGTGGACTCTCTCTCTCTCTCTATATATATATATATACCCTTTTAATTAATTTGTTTTTCCATGTAAGCAAATATTAATTTTAAAAATAATGTTAGGGTAGGCTGAGTGGGATTTTGGTCCCCCTATGTGATACAACCTCTATGACTGTCTTTTGACCTCTCCTCATCAGGGCTTTCTCAACCGTTGGATTAAAGAACTTGTTAGGGTTTGTTTGTCTATGGATGTGGGGTTGTTGGTCCAAGAAACTTGAGCTCTACTGGTTCCCCCACCCACCTTCCCCTTCTACTTTTCTCTCTTTAATTTGCACAAATAGAAAAGGACACAAATCCTCCATGGAACTTACCATTAGACACATGACACATTTTTATGGGTCCTATCCACCTCATTCTCTTGTCATTATATAAAGCAGTGTTTAAGAAAGTTACTGAACCATTCAGCTGCATGTAGTTAAAGCGATTTCCTTGTGGCCCATGTCCTCTCTCTCTCTAAAACATTGAGCTACATGGAGTTAAAGTGAAATCCTTGTGGCCCATATTCTCTCTCCCTCTCATCAAAAGAGTTAAAGAGGTTTTTCAAGAGGGGTTGGAATCCCATTCAAGAAAACATGAAATTCTTTTAATAAATCTGTAACCAAACAAGATTCCTCCTTGTTTAAACTGTCATAATATAATATACGCATAGCAAGCCATATAAAGATGATAAGATTGGTCAAACTAAATAATTTACCACTAATGAAGTCAAAAACCATGTTACTTCTCTCTAATTGGTCGATCAAAACCCTATCCGCGATCAATTTAGTGCTTAAATTAGGTCAATGGGGCACCTTCTTTGGGCAATGGTGCTATGGACTGAGTGACAATCATGATGAACTTGGTAGGCATTTTTATTATCCTAACCTTCAGGGGCGGAACCAGCATTTGATCCCGGAGGGGGCCAAAGCATTAAAGCTTGTGGGGTGGGGGTGGGGGAGGGGGGCCATGGCCTTAATTTGTAGAGAGAGTAGGTTTTGCAAAAGGAGATCATTTGGGCTCATTTCATATGGAAAATTCAAAACTTGGGGGGGGGGCATGGCTCCCCTTGCTTATAATGTGGTTCCGCCACTACTAACCTTCAATATTGTATAGATCCCATGAGTGTTGCGTAAAATTTGAAGCCATATTAACCTACAATATGTAGTCGTTCTCAAGATTTAAACTTCTGCATTTACACTTCACAGCTTAAATTTTTATCATCGTGCCAAATATTCAAGCTTGATATATGAAAAATGCCTTGAGTACATTAATTAATAAATTAGGGAAACGAACTAGCCATCAGGAAATCAAAAAGTGAGGTATCTTCATTAGAATACGAGCAAGAGCATATTTTCCAGCCTTCTGGGGTGAAAGAGGCTGGTCCTTGTAAGGCAAGTCTTGTACTCTTTATGGAAGCGACATGGACCCCAAGACCAGCTGTAATGGTAGCAAATAATTTAATGCCATTTCATGAAATTCAAAACATATAATCCTCTGTGGGCATGCGATGAAAATGAACTCATTTTTCCCATTTAATTTTAATTGCTACAAGACACAAAATGAGAAAGCATCGATCATCGATCATCGATCTTCATGGCATGATTGATCATCTTATGGAGTTAATTATGTGATTAGTATGAGGTTAAGCAGAGAGTGCAATTAAAATTAAACGCGTACCAATTGGAGGACATTATAATAATTAATCATGCTAGTGTGAAAAATAATTGGCTAAAAAACACAAGCACTTAATTGTTTTCCGGCCTATTGAGCTGCACGGTCAACTACTGTGCATGTAGTCCTTTGCTTGGGCGGCAAAATGGGGTCGTCCTCATTTTAAGTCTCTGACTCTTCTGCTGGGTCATGGCGTTAAATGTTAGCTTACCTACCAACAAAATGAAGAGAAAACATGAGTAGTTGTTGAACCAGATTAATTAGGCTAAATTAATTTGGTCAAATTAGGATGGATGTCATTAGTATAATTTAATAATTAAGCCTCCAACAACCAATTAATTTTAATTGTTTTGCCTATTTTTATGGTGCAGGTGTTGGAACTAAGATGGGGAAATAGGTGCATCTCCCTCATAAAGTTTGCTCCTATTCTTGAAATGTACGTAGTTGGGCTTGTTTAGAACCAATTTGTTGCAAAAATGTCTTCTAATATATATTCTTATATGTGTAAGTCTATTTTATATATATATATATATATATATATATATATGTAAAAGCGTCTTCTTCTCAAAGTCCTTTTCAATCGCACTTAGTCTTGAAAATATTTGTCCAGTTGGTGCTATATTCTCAAACGATCTAACTAGCAAACAGCGCCTTAGCGCCTTATGGTGCAACAAGATTCGAATATATCAAGACCAAGACAACGCCTTATGGTGCATCAAGATTCGAACATATCGAGGCTCTCACACTATCAAGGCTCCCACCCTGTCAAGGCTCCCTAGATTTCGAGGACCCGGCTACTGATGATACTTTTCTAAATTACAATTTAAATGATAGGACCACTCAATTTTCTAGCTACGTAGAATGATGGCATTGTTGGGAAAAACCCTAAGCATCAATTTAGAACAAGCAATGGACACCAAAAAATTGAAGACAATGAAAAAATAAAAATAAAAAATAAAAAATAAAAATAGGAAACTTCCTATGCAGGCGGCAGTCAACCCATCCACATAGAACTTCCAATAGGGTCCAAGAATTGGGTAATTAAATCCATGAGTAGTTGGATTGGCCCACAGAAAAGCTTCTAGCCAAATTAGGGCTAAAACTCAACAGATACCAGCTCTTGCCTGACCCTCTTATGGATATTCAAGGCCACATATTATATAACCTAATGTAAATCATTGAGAGACACCATCATATCCCAGTATGGCTGGCATGCCAATGGTGCCACATGAAGAAAAAAAATCATAAAACTATTTACTTATTTAGTACCTTATTTTAAAAAAAAAATAAGTTAAAAGATTGTTAGAACCAGAATCACTTTTCTTATCGGAAAATTAGGCCCATTTTGATAAACTTCTATTGTATTCCTCACCGGAATCACTTTTATTATTATAATATTATTAGTTACATATAAATTGGGAATAGACAATATATATATATATATATATGAATTAGGAATAGCTTTCATAGGCATCCTTTCCATGGAAGTAGCATCCCACTTTACATTAGTGAGCTAATTTCCCCATTTGAAGAAAGGCAAAAATTATAATAAAAAAAAAAAAAGTGATTAAAAGAGAAAGAAAATTACATCCAAATTCCTTCAAAAAAAAAAAATGGTTGAGAATTAATTAGATGAAAATATGGCCTACCATCTAATTAAAATACTCGTACACAAGCATCGGATCCTACCTAGGCATATTCCTATAATTAAACCAACGATTATGCCTAATGTAATGACGCTCGTGATGCTTAAGCTTCAAGGGACATAAGGATGGTAGGGTTTTAAGGAGAAGCAAAAAAACTAATTAGTGGTTTGGTTTTGCCTAATGATGACCTAATCTATTCCATTTTTTTATATAGCATGATAGGGATTTATATGCATGATACTAAGACTAGAGACATATTAGAGTAGCTATATATAAGGTCCTATATATTTTCAATATCAAGCCAGCCATGTGCTAGCTCGGTGGTAATCACCAGCCCATACAGACATATATATATATATATATATATATATATATATATATATATATATATACACACACACACATGCAGTGAGTGTTGGATCAGCACTGAGCTAGTGGGTTTAATTAGTAACTTCAATGTGGCGCGAAAGCTACATATATCAACATTAATCTAGTTGTAAGAGTACCATCTCTAATAAGTAAACTTTCTAAAGAATGATTCCTCCATGAACTTTATAAATGCCAAGTTGCAATGGTCGGTGCATGCCAAACTAAGATCCCTTGAGATTGCAATTAATATATAGACCTCATATTCCTTTCAGGATTCAATTTTTTTCTCCCAAATTTTTTGTTAAGAAGGTGACTTTTCGTCAAAGGTGTTGAAGAATTCATTCTATCCCACATCGCCCAAATAAGGAAAATGTTATATGTTCCCAAAAAAAAAAAATTGTTGCAAAAGTATATCTCAAATGACGTAACAGTTGATCTAACTCATCTATTTTTTAACAAATTTTCTCCTTAATAATAAATTAAGGCTCTGCTACATTTGGGATGTTTTTTGGGGACAGTATTTTTGGGATTTATAGCATTACGAAAAATACTATATCACCCGACATTTTAACCCGAAATTAAAAACCACCTTGATGTGTCCTGCTTTGAGTGGTGAGTTCTCTCCTTTCAAACTGATTCTATCTTTTTCATACACCACTCAAACCACGACACGTCAGGATGGTTTTTAATTTCTGGTTAAAGTGTCGGGTGATATAAAATTGTTGATAGCATTACTATCCAAACAAAGGGCTTAACATAACTTAATATACTCAATTAAGCTTCATGATCAAGGTTGAAAAGTTTAAAAATGGACAGCAGCCTGTCATGCTAATCAGCATCTCATATCACTTCAAAATCTGTACAATCAAATATGCATTACTAAGTTCCAAATTTGAATCATCAAAAGAGGGCAGAGTGATTTGAGCCATTAATGGAGTCGGTGGTAGAAGGGAATGGCCATTTGACTTCTAATTTTGATAGTCCTAACCTTAATAATGTAACAAGTATACCAATACCAATGTCAAATATATCCACACTCACCTGATACAGTTGCATGAGAAACAGAAAGGAGTACCATATAACAAGTATACCAGCCAGCCATTTAAACCAGCCATTTGGACTCTGCATTTCTATAAGGAATGAGACCTCAAAGTTCCATAATTTTAATGAATTTAAACCCTCATCAAGTAAAAAGAATCCCCTGAGGCCATCATACCAAAGATATGTATATATATATATGGTCTTCAATAGTTACAAAGTGATGAAGAACACAAGTGGTGGATGGGTTCTGGGATTTACAGGATCGAAAGAAGGCGTTTAAGTGTGGTAGAACAACTTTGTGCGTGGGCATCAGACTTTTGCGAACCAACCCAATCCGAAAAGCTCTTTCCAAGCTCTAATAGATGTACCCTTAAACGCAATTTCCGATGCCGAAAACAAAACAGCGTTTAAAGGGTCAAATGTCAATTTGTAGGAACTTTTTACTATTTTTGGTCATTTTCATTTTTGCTTCTTTTTATGGTTTTTGAATCCTCATCTATTTAATGGGGTTTGAATTAAGTTCATGGGTTCAGTCAAATATTTTCCATTTTTTGGTAATTTTATCATTTATTGTAATTTCATTTCATATCCTAGTAGTAATTAGAGTATGCAGCTCTTATATAAGCTGCATGTCTTGGAGTGTTGTGTAATTAATTCAAATCGTACACCAATAATAATGTTATTCCCTTGAAGAAGGCGATGATATTCTTCTTACTATTCCGCTGTATCACGAAGCTAAAGTTAGTCAATCCTAAAATCCAATCATTTGTATCCCTGACTCACTATATATACTGTGTTTTACATATATAGTTCCTTGGCCAAAACTCAATTACTACATTCTAAGTCGCAAAATTAGTACATGAATAGATAGACAAGAGCAACATGAAGAAATAGGCATGTAAATTTTATTCATTGAAAAATACCAAATCAATTTTCAGCAAGCACAGCAACGAAATGAAATGAAAGTGGTATAAAGGGGCTGCATTTGTCATCAAGACTCATCACAGCATACATGATTCCCACACCCACATTATGTCAATTATGCGTCAAACACCATTATACCATCCCAAAATCAATGGTTCTAAAAGGAGAAAGGTGAGAAAGAACGGCTGCTTGGCTTAACCTTTACTTCAGGGCGTGAAGGGAGCGAAAACAACCACTGAATTGTGCCCACCAAAGCCGAATGAGTTGGAAATACCTGCAGTAAGACGAAAGTTTTTATTATTAAACTCTGAAGTACTTTTATTTCTTCCTTGGGATGCAACATATTTGATGAAACTAAGAAAGAATCATTTCTTGTTTGTCTTGCATAAAGCAACCACATAAGCTGCATTCACACCCCATTTTTGTTTTTTTTGTTTTTTATTGATTTGGGCGAAGTTCCAAAGCTTCATTTAAACATCTTTTTCCATGAGAGAGAGAGAGAGAGAGGATCAAACACATACCAACATTAACTTCATGCTTTTTCTTCACGTTTGGGACAGTGTCAACTGTAACCTCAGGCTCTATGTTCTATGATAAGAAGGAGGAAAAACATGGACATGAAATGCATTAGGAAACCATCGGAAGTAATTAAATGAAGCATAAAAATTGACGAAATGAGAGTCGTGGTGCAGTACATATTGGTTAATGGTTGGATGTAGCCAGCCAGTGGTGATTGCTTTTATTGTTGCAATGGCTTCTAATCCACCAGCAGCCCCAAGGCCATGTCCAATCATTGACTGAAACAAGCAAAAAGAGAAAATTAGTTAGCTACAATGTTCTGTTATTAAGTGATGCTCTTAATTAAGAAGTTAATCTAATAACAATTCATTCGATATGATTTAGTTCTATTATTGGGCTGTTGTAACCCTGAAACATAAGATGTAGACAGTTTCAATCGGTTATTTGCAAAATACGAACACTGGTATATCAAATTTTAATGCAGATTTACTTATTCATTGTGAATGTGGAACTCGTATATTGGTTTCTTACCTTAGTTCCATTCATCTTGATCTCGGACGTGTCCTTGAAGACCTTCTTGATGGCATTAACCTCAGCCAAATCCCCTGCAAGGGTTGATGTTGCGTGGCAATTCACGTAGTTAACCTGTAAATCATAATTAGACCATCTTTCACAATATAAACAATTATGGGAATGATTCATCTCATTGTAAATGGGATTTAGACCTTTTTTCACACAAAAGATTGCAGTGAAAGCTCTTACCTCTTCAGAGGAAACTCCAGCATCTTCTAAACTCTTGGTTATGCACGATGAAACCCCAAGGCCATCTGACCGAGGATCAGTCATGTGATGAGCATCACATGTTATGGCACCTCCCAAATACTCTGCTATGATTGTAGCTCCTCTTTTCCTTGCATGCTCCAAGCTCTCCATGATCTTTTCCCAAAGCACCAACAATAATAATTCAAACAAATTTATAGACTTGTATGAAATGAAAATTATATGGAATTCATATAAATAAGAGAAGTAACACAGAACTAACAAAATCAAGCACCAAAAGCCAAATTTGGATCGAGTTAGTTATTACCAGCACACCAGCACCTTCTCCCATGACAAAACCATCACGATCTTTATCCCATGGTCTTGAAGCTTTCTGGGGCTCATCATTTCTTTGAGACAAAGCCCGACAAGCTATAAACCCACCAACTCCAGTTGGCATGATCGCAGCCTCGGTCCCGCCAGCAACCATGATATCTGCTTCACCTCTTCTAATGTGATTTGCAGCTGAATAAAAGCAGTAATTTGCAGTTGCACAAGCTGTTGAGATGGAGTAATTCGGCCCCATTAAGCCAGTATCTATTGCTAACAATGCTGACCCCATATTGGTAATGGAGTAAGGAATGAAAAATGGAGATATTTTCTTAACTCCCTTCTGAATAAGAGCTTCCACTCCAGAGGTGAAAGCTGTTAAGCCTCCCATGCCTGTTCCCACTAGAACTCCAATTTTCGATCTGTCCATCTGAGGGACAAACGAACGGAGAATTTTGTTAGTGCTTGATGTTTATAATTGTTGAACTAATATATAATTTGCAACCAATATATTGGAGTGGACTTACTGTTTTAAGAACTTCAGGTCCAAGGTTGCCATCTTCAAGGGCCCTCTTACCAGCTACTAAACAATACCTCCAGCAATCATCAAGACGACGATCATTCTTCCCATCAATGTAGCCTACGGATGAGAAATCACGAATCTGACCCCCGAACCGGACAGAGAAGGATGAAGCATCGAACCTATCGATTAGGCTAATCCCACTCTCTCCCTCAAGAAGTTTATTATAGAATGTATCAATGTCACTACCAAAAACAGAGACAAGACCCATTCCTGTAATGACTATTCGTTTTTTGGGATCTTTTTCTCGCGTGGGAGCTGAAACATTTGGAGAAGCCATGGCCCTGATTGTTCTGCATTTTGGAGCTGAGAGTGGGATATTCAATTAAGAGTTAAAACCCCCCACAAAGAAATGAACGAACAAATATGTATAGGGTGTTTATGTGTATACATTTAATTATATCTCAATCCTGGAGCCTACACACCCATCAAAATACTGAAACTCATTGATAAAGTTTTGTTCAGAGAAATTAACAAATACATAGGATGATCCATTTTCATAAGGGCATTTAACAGAACGAGAAATTATTTTTTCTTCTGTTTTTATTAAATGCCAAAAATTTAATCCTATAGAGCTTTGAAAGTAAATTTAAGCAAATATAACCTTGAATCAGCAATTCAAGGGGAATTGGGGAAACACTTTGATAAAGACAGCATCCTAAATTAATTGTAACACAAACCCATGATCAAGAAAGCATCCAAAATCAATTGTAGACACATTTTCAGGCCTTAAAAATAAATAAAAAATAATAATTTAAAAGGTCCCAATGATACAGCAATAGCAACATATACATCACAATCCCAACAAGTCCAAAAAATTTAAAATGCGACGAGGGAGGGAACTTCACCTGATGTAGAAACGAACCCATTTGGCTTGCACCCAGCTGAACCCATTTGCTTGTTGTCCATTGGTCTGAGTCCATTGAACTGAAGCAAACTAGAAGAACAAGAACCAGCAAAGGCTGCCATCTCTCTATCTCTATTTAGTCCCTCTTTCCAAAACAAATATGGTGATATGATAAATATAGAAAAACAGAGGAGAAGAGAGAGAGAGAGAGAGAGTAGTGAGAGAAACTTTGGGTGATGAGTGGAAGAAAGGAAAAGAAAATCATTGAAAAGGGGAATCAAGGAGGAGGAAACAAAGAGGGTTTGTTGGCTTTCATGTGGGTTGGGAAGTCCGTCACCTATTTATCGCAAAGAAGTGTACAAATTTGGCGATGTTTGCAATTTGCAAAATCACACACACACACAGAGTCTTGCGTCTCGTTTTCTTTTATGTTCTCAAAACACAAAGCTCGATCGCCTTGGTTGTTATGCAGTTTAACCAACCCGAAACAACCACTTCTATTCAATGAGCCGCTCATGTTACCCAGCTGTTCCCGCGGTAGTTAATAACCAGCTCTTGCGTGTTTTACTCCATCACTCCATGCGGAATAATAAAACATTTTCTCTCTCCAATTTTCTTCCCATTTTGGGGAAAAATATATATAACTAGTTTAATAATCAAGTTATGTTTTTAGGTATCTTCTAATAATTGTGTCATGTTGGCATGATTAATGATCAGTCCAATTCTAATCAAGGATTGGATGAGCGGTGAGCCTAAGTTGGTTGGTCGTTGGGCTTGGCTAGGATGGGGTGAGCGGTGAGCCTAAGTTGGTTGGTCGTTGTGCATTCAAAATGAGAGCCCTCATTGTAGGTCTGGTGGAAATAATGCAGTGCCTCACTTCTAATAGGAGGAATTGAAGACCATAGAGTTTGGCATTCCTTGTTATTCTTATTAAACCCCACCCTACTTGAATATTGATCGAGGGCTATTGTCCCAACCTTTTTCAGAACATTAACACTGTACTTGGATTGAGAGAATTGGAGAGAAGATAAGAGAATTTCATTAAGAGATGAGAAGAGAAGAGAAGAGAATGAGAAAGTTAACTTTCTATCCACATGTTTGGATAACTTTTATTAAGAGAAGAAAAGAGAAAATATTAAAGTGTAATTTCCAACATTACTCTTATGGTCTGTTTGTTTTGAGGGAAGAGTGGAAGGAGGGAAGGGGGAGGAGGGAAAAGTGGAAGGAAGAGGGTTCTTTGGTATGTTTGGTATGGGAGGGAGGGAAAAAGGGAAGGAAAGATGGAGGGAAAAGTGGGGAGGCGCCGCCATATTGAATCCGCCCAAATTTGGGCGGACGAGGCGAGAGAAAGAAAAGAGACATTTTGTGATTCGGTGAAAATACAGTTTTATCCTCCATTTTTTGTTGAAACCCATGATTGCCCCTCAACTCATCGTCTTTCCTACCAACGCCGTTGAACAAAAT
This sequence comes from Hamamelis virginiana, assembly GCA_017140935.1. NCBI lineage: Eukaryota > Viridiplantae > Streptophyta > Magnoliopsida > Saxifragales > Hamamelidaceae > Hamamelis > Hamamelis virginiana. The sequence continues at coordinate 44,738 of JAESVK010001035.1, forward strand.
GCTGGTGCCATCTCAGATGGTGTGAGTCCTATTTCCGGCAACACATGCACTCCAACAATCACCATGAATCTAAAATCTTGGGCGAATCTCAAATTGAAGAGCCAAATTGTTAATCCATATATCAAAAACCCAAATACCCAAATAAAAAAAATTATTCGCCAGCTTTCATTTGTTGGAGAGGTCGTCGGACTTGAGATATTTGGAATAAGATGAAACAGGGTCTGCTATATACAGTAGAAGAGATAGAGAGAGAAATGGTGCAGATATGGACAATGGTGGGTTTTCTTTTTTCAAGAGAGAGAGATGGCCTGACTATGGAAACAGTGGTGGGCTTTCTTTTTTCACCAGGGTGAGAGAGAGAGAGATGGCCTGATGGAGATGGAGATGAGCTTCACCTTTTAATTACTTGTTTGGGAATTGATAGAGTGAGTCATGGTGTATATTTGCCTTTCTTTTTTTAAAAAAAAAAATATTTACATTTTATGATTTTTAATTTTTAGATTATTTTTCCTAAATTGGAATAATGGTGTTTGGGGATAAATAAAAAATAAAAAGTTATTGATCATCTTGTATTTTTTAGGTCCTAATTACTTTTTTGCCGAAATTTTTATTTTTATATCTAAATTAAGTTATTTTGAATCAATATTACCATCCTATATTTTATAAATTATTTATTATAAAATTTCAATATTATTATTTTTTTAATTTTTTGTAAAAGCTATAAAATTTTTATTTTCATTTCCACCATTAGTAAGAAATGGAATGGTTTTAAGCATTTAGTAGTATATACATTATTAACTCTATTACAATAATATATGATGGTAGAATTGTAAGTTAAGTGTAATCCATCATTTCTCTTCTACTTACATACCAAACAGGCATAAGGAAGGAACTCTATCTTCCCTCAATCATACCAAACACACCGGAAGGATAAAGGGTTTCCCTTCTCTGAGGAAGGAAAATTCATTCCTCCTACTTTCCTTCCTTTCACTTTTCCATCCTCCCTACCAAACGGAGCATTACTTTTTCAATACTACAATCAATGTATGTGGGTAGAAGAGTAAAGTTGCCCCATTTCTTTTCCTTTCTCTCCAAATCCCTCCAATTTAAAGAGAACAACAAGCATCCACTTTTTCCCCCACTCTCTCCCCTTTCTTTCCTTTCTCTCCCATTTTTGAAAATCAAACAAGAGAATTGGAGAGAAACTTAAAAATTTCCTCCTCTTCTCCTCAACTCTCTCAATCATAACACACTGTAGGGGGAAGGAGAGCGAAGATACTGTCTTTCAGCCTTTGAGGGACAATTTTCTTTCTAACAATTCTATTCAACCTTCCTTTTTAGCCTCTCTTTTCTTCCTCTGATGTGTTTGACCAAATTAGAACATGTATTTTGAGAAATTGATTGTTGTATTAGAAGTTTCACTTATACATATCATACATGCATGCAAAAAATCACACTGATCCCCGGTCGGTTTTTCAAAAAATAAACTAGAACTGTTTCTCACAATTTTTTATTATGTTTTATAATTTTTCTCAAAAATATAAAAAACTAACTGTTAAACATACATGATACGTATAAATAAAATATTTAATCTAATTATCAGTTTCTCAAAATACTTATCCTAAATTAGAGACACGTGTAAGTTAGGTTAGGAAGAACAAACTAAAAAAAGGGAGATTGAATGAATTTTTTCCTTTTCCTGAAAGGTTATGCTAAACTTCCCATTTTCAGAAATATAATAAGAGGCAATATGGGTGTGGGTTCAATTAGATAGGATGGGCTTCAACACATATATGTTGTGTTTTACTGCTTTTCCTTCTTATGTAAAAGGTACTCCATAGTATTTTTCTTTCTCAAAATAGGGTCAAGTTCCCCTTACACCCTATTTTGACACCTGTGTTTACACCTCGTTTTCAAAATACTATCTATGATTGATATTTTGACGAACCGACCGTTAGATTCAATACATTTCTTATGCATATCATGTATACCAAAAATCATAGTGATCCAACGGTTAAATTTTAAGAAATGTCATTATAAAAAATTGTTACGTTTTTAATTAATAAAAAAAAAATAGTTATTCAAAATGATATTTTTCAAAAACTAACCGTTGGATCACTCCGAATTTTTTCATACATGACAAACATAAGAATAAGTATCTAATCTAACGATCGATTTCTCAAAATATTCGATCTACAATGGTATTTGAAAACGAGGTGTAAACATATATAGGTGTCAAAATAGGGAGTAAGGGGAACCTATCCCCTCAAATTATTGGGTTAATTGAGGCACCGAATCTCATCTTGATTGGATAAATGTAACATTTATTGTATCACGTACACTTAATCCTAGTCTTCTTTACTTTGATATTTTATAATAATAATTCTATCCCTTATACACAAACTGTTGGGATATCGTGAATTGGTTATGAAGCACATCATTAGTGTTTTCATAAAGGAGGAAATTAAAGAAACACGCAACCCTTCCAAGCTAGTTGGAAATATCACGTTTTGGCCATTACATTTATCTTTCATTTTTGTTAATTAAGATTCTTAAGAAAGATGAATAATGTAATCCAAACACGTTCCTAGCTTATCTAATTAATGTACCCGAATTATGCACCTAACACTAGATAAGAATTGCATCACCATTTTTAGAATTATATCCAAATTATCATGCACCTAATATAATTATGGATCAAGGAATATTAGAGTTTAGATCTAATCTGCAAATGCTGACTTAGCTAGCCAAAATCAACAAACACTTAAATGACAGTTAGATTATTCAAGTGGCTTACATTATCACTCAAATGGCTGGCATCTAATAGTCATTTGAATGTCTGCTGATTTTAGCTAAATCATAAAATGCTGAGTTCATCATTTCTATTGAGGAATATATAAGTAGGGTATATATATAGGTTTCCACTAGAAAAGCTTATTCGATCTACTTAACCCTAACCAATTCAATTTCTTAATTCGGTGTGTCAAATATATATAGCCTTATGGAACGAACTAATGATGTGTATTTTGGAAAACTAGCTTAATTTGCATATTAATGTAGGATTTCTAGCATTATATTCGAACATGCACTAGATGGAAATTAACGGGGGATAATTAAGGAGGACATGTATAGTATCCAAACCCTTCAATTCAGTGTGCCAAACATGACTTTAGAGATCGAATGTGCCAATATTAATGCATAATAGAGTAACACTCCCCTTATACTTTCTACACATGAAGAGATAAACAAATTGATAAACTAAATTAAGTTACCCTTCCAAACCTGTAGGAAAGATTTATTAAGCCCACCAAACAGAATAATGATACAGACTTGCCCCAATTCATATAAACACGTGAACATGCAAATGCATGTAGAACCAAACTATACAAGCTTGGTTCAAAATCAACTAGCTAGAAAAAAAAAAAAAAAAAAAAAAGCCCTTAAAAACTAGCTGGTAAGATAAATAAGTTAAATTCAAATTTTATTTTTAATATATTCATCAAATCAAGCTTAAATTGGTTAACTTGATTACTCGTTAATACTTTAAATAATTAAATCAATCAAGCTCGATTTGAGATTGCCTATATAGAAAGCTCATTTAATTTAAACTCGCTCCTACAATATACGAGTCAGGTTCAAATTTCATTTATAAGCTTCTTAATATATCAAGCCAAACTTAAAGAATCTAGCTAGCATGCAGCTTTATGCGAACGTGCATATACGAATACGTAAACATGTATTCATAATAATACAAATATGATGATACTTATGCTGAGGCATATATATGATCAGTACTTTATAATTATTTGGAAACATATTGAGTAAAGGTAAGGAAGAATCTCCCCTCTTGGGATATGAGACAAGCATATATATATTGTATACAGTTACAATGGAGATGAACTTCCTTTTGTTCTAAAGCACTTAAATGGTTTGTAGAATTATTTCTATTGCCATAATCACATGCATGAATTACATCATCTAGATGGAGACACATTTGGCATCTAATTTACAAACAATTTAAGAGTCAGGACCAGTACTGGACCACCATGGTTGTTACACCAGGAAACTGAAATCTCTGATGAGATCATCATATTCTGAATCGATCGGGACTTGCAGCCATCTGTTTCGTTCCATTTCAATCCGGATCCTCTGCTTGGGTCTAGGTTACCAGGATTCATTTGAATTATATATACTTGTGGCCTCAACAGTTTGTCTCTCTAGGCAGTAAGCTTTCTCTCTCTAAAAAATCTCTTATCAGGAGAGTGATTGGAATTGAGAGGTGATGAGGATGCATTTATTTGGCAGTTACGAGTGCGGGAAGATTGATTTAAAAGATGGGTTGTAGGTAGTCACTCTCTTACCAATGCCCTCACAAACAGGTAATTTTATGAAAAAATTAGGGCTTTTTTTTTTTCTTCCAAGATGGAGCGTGAAGAAGATGAACAGTCCCCAATATCTGCCTTGCGATTCACAAAACGATTCATTTTGCTTTTGGGCGGGATTTTAAAAAGCTACTGGACGGAACGGCAAATTGCCAAGCATCCCTTGAAACGCAAGTGCGTTTTGCCTCCAGTAACTTCATTTGGTGATCGAGAAGCCAAGTGAATTCAAGTAACTTCAACCCAATCAGAGGATCCGGATTGGTTCCATTTAGCCACAAGATCAATCAAATAGTGTTCCACAAAATTAGCAACATTCCATGAATTTTAAGACCATGTTTTGCCGTAAAACAATTTTTTCATTTTTTGAGTTTTTTTTTTAATTTTCACACACACACACAGATATATATATATATATATAATCTAACATTTTTTTTTAAGTTTGTTTTCTATCTTCTTAATTTTGAAAACCGAAACTAATAACCAAACATGATTTTTGCTTTTTTTTTCTTTTCTTTAGAATTCTGAAAGCAGAAAACTGTTTTGGAATTCATGGCCACACATAATCTACTGAACATGAATTAATTACTAAGACTAGCCTCTGTTTCCATGGAGAGAGTTAGAGAGAGAGAGAGAGAGAGAGATGGTAGTGAAAAGAGAGAGAGAGAGATTTGGTAGTGAAAAGCGCATACACAGAGAGTATTGGAGAGGCGAAACTAGAGCATGGCACAAACTGGAGGGTGAATTGCACCATCAATCCACATGAAATCATCACCATAATATGTAGAATTACTACATGCATTCCCATAACTCATCTCCGGCATATATTCCGTCACACTCTCAGGCCAAATCTCTCTCCCACCGTCCACCAACTCCGGCAGCTCAATCTCACTCCAAAAATCATCATCACAATCTCCATCCCCCATCTCCTTCCCCTTCTCCGCCACAATCACATTGCCGCCGGTCGCCGCTGCCGCCGCCGCCGCCTGAATATCCTTAGCAGCTCGAGTATTAGGCCGAGGCAGAGACTCAACCTCTTCAGGAAAATTAAGCAGAGCTTTGTGTCCTTTAAGACAATAAGCAGCAACATCATAAGCTTTAGCCGCCATTTCCGGTGTCTGAAAAGAACCAAGCCATATCCTACTCTTTTTCCTCGGCTCACGGATTTCAGATACCCATTTGCCCCAATGCCGTTTTCGAACTCCTCTATATACAGGATGCCTCGTACCTCCAACTACAATGTTTGATTCTCTTATTCTTCTCTGTCCTGTTGCCTGCTGACGCAACCTCTTAACGCCTTCTCTTGCAAGTTCCTGCTCCGACGCCATCTAAAAACGGCCTGAATATGAAATTATAGCAAGCACTTTATTTAAACGATATAGGACAAGATGAATTCTTCTGCGTGCATATAACTAGCCAGCATAAGAAATGCTGCTTCTCTCTCTAGCTATGGAGCTTGTTGCTTCTAAGCTTCTTCTTTTTGCAGCATTATTGCAAGGAATATATATATATCACATGTCTAAAAATTAAGGGTTTTTTTTTTTTTTTGGGTGGTGGGGGGAGAGGGGAAAAAGAAATTAAGGGTCGTACGTGGAGGAGAAATAGTAATTGAGACAAAAACTTCCTGAAATTGGGGCCACACGCCTTAAATTTTTCGTTAGCAACAAAGGGACTGACTTGCGCTGTTGTGCATGGGCATTTCCCTGCAGCGTACTATGGCTTTCTTTTTCTCTTGTTTTTTTTCATCCTCTTGTCAAGTACAAAGTCAGAAAGGAAAACGTCACAGTGGCTGTTACTTGTAACTGCATTTCCCCGGCATTGACTTGATTAAAGGAGGTGTCATATATGATTAAAAACAATTTGGCTAATACAGCTTGAATTTGCCCCCTGAACTATTGGCAGTTCTTATGTTGACTCCATGTGGTTTCGATTGCAATAATGTACTCCCTAAACTATTAGATTGTATCAAATTATCCTTTTCTGTCAGAATAAAAATAATATTAGACATATGTTATTTTTTTATGCATTATTTATCTTGAACTGCTAATGTATTTATAAGTATATATATGGGTGATGTTTCATGATTTTTTTCAATATATTTTAATTTTTATGAATTATTTTCTTCTTACCAATAGAATTCATAAAAATTAAAATATATTGAGAAAAATTATGAAACTTCACTGATATGCATAAATTAGCAGTTCAGGATAAATACTGCATAAAAGAATTAACAAGTCTAACATCATTTTTTTTAGTTAAAAAAAAATAAATGGCTAACTGACATAAGGGGTAATTTGAATAAAATCTAATAGTATAGAGGGCGCATTATTGCAATCGAAATCACAATGGGCCAATGTGAAAACGGTCAATAATTCAAGGGACCAGAGTGTAATTTTTCCATTAACATAACCAATAATAATAATAATTTGATTGAGGTTGAATTAAGGGAATGATTGATCAATAAGACATACTACTCTCCAGTGAATTCAATAATATTTAATTAATTTCAAGATGATTGTTGAAAGATTTATTCCACATTTGTTTCTCACACCACCCAAGTTTGGTTAATAAATTCTAAAGACGTTCCACTTGACAACTTAAGTTATTGAGTTGGATCATGGTTTCTAACATGGTATCATAGCTAGGTCTTGGGTGGGCTCATATTTTCCATTCCCCTCACTTCCTTGTTACTATCCAGGACCCTCTTTACCCACGAACCGATGGGTCACCAATTCTCAGGCTCGGAGTTTCGTCAATGGTCACCAATTCTCAAGCTCGGGGTTTCGTCCACCCGCGTACAACTCGAGCTGTATACGATATATATCCTATATCTCAATACTCGGGGGCCTCTTTATCCAGTTTTATCGCCCGAGTACATTTGGGCTGTACGCGAGGTGGAGTGTTGAAAGATTTGTTCCACATTGGTTTCTCACACCACCCAAGCTTGGTTAATGAGCTCCAGAGACCCTCCACTTGACAACTTAAGTTATTTAGTTGAATCCTAATTTCTAACAATGATGAAGTCTTATTATATAAATAAAAATATTATTCAACCATTCAATAATATTTAGTTTTTCATATTTTGATTTAATAGCATTTTTGTTATATGAAATAAGGATCGACTTCTTAGGCCATGATACATGGGTGACTCTTATTTAGAAAATGGCCATTATAAATTTATAAGCTACTCTAGTATTCCAAATTCCCAAACTTAACACTTTTACCATCAAGAATCATTTCCTTAATTATTCCCTATCAACTAATCTGGCAAGAACCTTGTCATAAGCTCTCACACTCAGATGCATTATTTTATTAGCCACGAAAGGAAAATGCTTTATATTTCAAAAAAATTGTCTAAAAGTGTCTCCGAAATGATGTGGCAAATGATTTAACATTTCTCTTTTTTAGTAAATTCTCTCTCTATAATAAATAAAATGTTAAGATTCATTTGTGCGGTCTTAGTTAGCATTTATGTTGTACCCAATTTGGTAGAAGTGCAGTGTCGAGATACAACATTAATGCACTTAAGTTCAATAAATAAATGATAATAACAATAATAATTTTAGGTCTAGCAACTCTACTTACATCATCAAACAGCAAATGACTAAATCAGAGGGGACAAGATTGAAGAATCATACAATATTCTCAATCCTAGCTAACTCTTAAAAACTACTATGATTGACCATTCAATCAGTACAGAAGTTATCCTCTCTCAATAAAGATGCACCCAATCCGTTTTCACCTACAAATTTTGACCATCTATATATAATCATAGCTAAATTAGAATGAAAGTCAGAAACTCCTCTCACCATATAAATAAAATATTTGGGTTAATGGTCTTGTAGTCTAACGGCACGTATCTTCACTTTTGGAGGAAAAATCTCAAATTCAAGTAAATGAAATTGCATTGATACCCAATAAATTCCATCAATTGGGGGGAAAAATGAAAAAATTTGGAATCAAACTCCAAAACCACTTTCTTGTATCTCTTTCCCAGCAAATGTGTTCACTTTTGGTATTTGGGGCACCAAAATATGTGTTTCTATAGTATCCAATACTACATTGGCTTCTTGTTTTTCCTCCTATATATATAGATATATACATTCCAAGGACACACTTTGAGTATATCTTTTAAAATTTAAGCATTTACAGCTTCTTATGATGAATGCTAGTCTCTGAAAAATCCAGTCTATGCAGAGAAATCTCCATCATGAACCGTAATGGCCCAACAAGATTCATTCAATACTAATTAAATGTGAAACGTACATCTATTGTTTTTTTCTTTTTTGGGTTACCCATTGAATGAAGGGGCGCCACAGGATTCTGAGGCAACCCCGGCCCAAGCCAAAAAGTGGTCCTAATCAAAGGATTTTAATCTAGAATTCCAAAGTCATGTGGCATCATGATCAGTACGATTCATCAAAGACACTGTCTAGTAATAATTTTGCAATTAACAAACCAACAATGTTTTGCCTAGGGGTTTGGTTTGTCTAGGGATCGGATGAGTCTGGCATATCACTGTCATTTTTATATTCTAAGTTTTCACCAAACTAAATTTTCTTCCCGGTATTCGTAAGAAATATTACTTGTGACCTAGTTTCAAAAAATTGCCAAGAGAGAGTCGATATCAGGATATTCGGGTTGACAGTTCGTACCAGAGATAACTTGGACAACTTGAACAATTTCTTAGATTAATTTCAATGATATATAAATACAAAGGGTTATATATAGGTGGTGTTAAAAGCTTGATTTCAATAAACTAATGAATTTTTAAATAAATTTTAAATTGATTCATTCCATCTCTTGTGAATGAGTTGGATTAAATTTAATTAAAAACACTTCCAAACTTAATTCAGCTAAAAGAAATCTGATTTGGTTTGGGATTTATATATCGTTGAGGACCTATGTGTTGGCGGCATGATGATGTCATGCATGCATGAGCACAATTGCCCGCATTGGAATGTGACTGATTCAATTCTAGCTTGCAATGTTAGTAAAATAAAATAATTTGGTGTAAGTTTGGTAATTATTTATCTTTATTATTAAAAGATAAAATTAAAAATTCAGCCAAATAAAATAAATTTGAAAAAATATGCAATTCAATAAATATTAAAGTATTATTCGATATAAAATAGCTTAGTGGTAAAGTGAGCAGAGCTAAGGACTTACCAAGTCTCTTGATTCCTTGTTCAACTCCCACTAGCTACTAATATCCAGGGCCACAGACCGCAAAGCTCAAGCCTTGTGTCGGAAGTCTTGTTTGGAATGCCGGATCGCGTAAGTTGGTCCAGGATTTATACCTATATAGAAAGAAAAAAAAAAATAAAAAAATATAGTTAGAATACATTAGCATATATAGAGTTCTAGCTAAGATATATTAGAAATTTAAAAAACAATGATAAGACTATCCAATTATTTTAATTATGTATCTTTGAAATAATGAATTAAATAATTTTTTTGCTAATAAAAAAAATTATTTACATATTCAAAACCTTACATGAATTATTTTTCGAATTAAACGACGAGTTTCAATCCGATCTGATTCAATCTTTTTAACGCCGAGTATGAATGCATTACCTTTGCTGGCAGCTGGCGTCATCTTCATCAGTTTGTGAAGTTCGAAGGTGGGTACCGTTTTAGAAGAACTCCGACCCAGTTTAATCGGGTCTCGTCAACGCCAGCTCACGCTGACGTCCTATGAGCTTAAACGTTGTGAAAGGTCCTACGTGTCAATGACGTCATCATGATGCTAGCCAGGAATGGATATATTACCCTGTAACCGAAAATCACTCTGAGCGTATCCACATACACGTGACAGCATGCATGTGGATCCAAAATTCGTATCCCTTGATCTGCTCAAATTGCAACCCATGCCACTCAGTCTTTTTGAGCATCATGAATGGGCTCCCATTTGGAAGTGGAGATCTTCTAACTCACTTTTTATGTATTATTTTCGACGGTTCAAAACCATCCCAAATAATGGCTTGGGACGAATTTATCACTCTGTTTGGGACGATTTGGTTTCAGTCCCTATTGTTTTTTTTTTTTTTTTTTGTAGTGTCTTGAAAATCTCCCCTTTTAATAAATATTTATATTTAAATTTTCAAGGTGGAATTTTGTGAGAGGGGACGGGAAGTAGTACATAAAAAATGGGACAAAAGATCTCTACTCCCCATTTGGACCCCATTGTCAAATTTGATAGTCATGATAAAAAAAAAAAAAAAAAAAAAGGAAAATTATCTATAGGACCCTAAAAACTAATTTTATTATCACAAAGTTCAATTGATATGATTCTTTACCCAAAAATTCTTTTATGTTTAAATTAAAGTCAAATATTAGTGGCACAATGACATTTTTGCACTTTCCTTGATTCTAGCTTAGAATCAGGTTTGATTTTTCATATTTAATTTGTAACCGAAATGGATAAAATGAGGAATAAGTTTGAATTAAATTCAAATTCAAACTTATCCCAACATTTATGACATTGAGCGGATGAATTGGTGTGGATTCATTTATCCACGCACATAAACACATAAATTGATCCAAATAAAGCAAACATATGAGAAATTCAATTTAATAAAACAAAACTTTATGACATTGGGTGAATAATTTCAATGTGTATTCATTTATCCGTGCACACAATCTAAATATAAAGCATATATGTACAATCGAAATATAAAGCATATATGAGATAAATCATGCAAATGCAAAAAATCAAAGTTCTATGAGATCAACGCAAAAATTTGGAGGATTAATTTATCCGCGCAAGAAGGCGATTTTTTTGTTTTTTTGATATTTTCTGATTTGTTGCCATTACTTATTAAATTTGATTTAACTATTCATAAAAAGGTGATTATCAACAAAATTAGTAATTATATAAAAATTAGGGATTTGTGATCTTTAACAAATTTGGGAATTCCTTTCCAAAATGGTGATTATGTGTTCTTAAATGGCATTTTCTTCATAAAATTATATTTTTCGTAATTATTTCAATGTGAGATTCACTTTTGTAGTTGATTGATACCTCAGCAATATTGAGGTAAAATGTCCTTATTTGAATACTAGAAAATACTTTGTTAGATATAAAATTAAATCTCAAGACCGAATAACCTCTCATCAAAATTGATTCTACCTATCCCGCTTGCTCATCTTGATTCTTATTGGTACTTCATTTTCTCAATAAGAACACGAAGCTTTTTTATTTTTGGGTACAAAAACAGACGAAGCTTTGGATACCCGTTGTATATGCTCGGGGCCTTTTGAGTTTGAGTGGATCCCATGACCCCTTGTAAGGCATGGTTGGTATCAATTTTTTTTTTTTTTTTTTTTTAACCCAATTGATTAGTGGCTCAAATTTAATGAAATGGACTAATTGCCCAATCTAATCAAGTCATTTTCTTCTCTCAAACGCACGTGTCCATTAATTAATTGGACCTAAGGGGTGTTTCCTGGGGCCAATGTTGAATTCATTTTGGAGGTAGCATTGTTTTATATATATATATATA
>JAESVK010001035.1:56721-72536 GCA_017140935.1 Hamamelis virginiana
TGGATTAGATACCCCTATAATGTATGTCATGCCTGCCAAAAATCACAGTGATCCAACGGTTAGTTTATGAGAAAACTGACTGTGAAAAACTATGATTTTTTTGTTCTTTAAAATGTTATCATTTTTTGGCAGTCAGTTTTCTCATAAACTAACCGTTGGATCACTGTGATTTTTGGCAGGCATGAAATACATTATAGGGGTATCTAATCCAACGGTCAGTTTTCCAAAATTTCATCACAGGTGGCTCTACTGTTAGATGCTTACTTTAGCTTAAAGTAAGGTGATCCTCATAAGAGAATTTCTGTGTATATATATGATCTAGTCAGTTAATGTTGACTTAGATCTAAGTCAGCCAGCCAATCACTTATGGCCGTTAGATCATCTCATAACTTAAAAAAGCCTCCAATATTCATGAAATGAACCAATGGCCATTAGTCTTAACTGACTTAGATCTAAGTCAGCTAATACTGACTAGATCGTTCCAATATATATATGATTCCTTCAGAAAAAATAAAATATCAATACACTCAAAATGGATTTATGCTGTTAATATCGAGACTATTAATGAGGTTGAATTTATGTTAGTAAATTGTTTTCATAAGAATTCAATTTTCAACCATGTTACAATTAAGGGCTACATGTATCATGTGGTCCATGACACTCCATGTGGACGTGTTAGGGCAATAAAATGTTTGGAAATTCCATGACCATGACATTTCATTAGTAATACGAATATTAGATGTGATGATATAAAATTAATTTTGGGTCATATGATTAAAAAAAAAAAAACGTACGGTATCGGACAATTAACTGTACATGATTAGAAAGTAATATATATATATATATATAGAATATGATAGTCACATGCTTTGAATGGTATCTTCTGAACGATAGTTCTCATAGCATGCAATCATAATTTTTGGTGGTCCCAATTTGTAGGATAATGATCGAAATGTCCAATACTCCAATCTAGGTGGGCTCAATTAGCACGTTTAAAAGGGTAGATAGCTTCAATTATAGCAAAAAAAAATTCCAATGTTGGTGATGCGAACTAGATGATGGGTTGGGTATAATATTTTGTGGTTTTGTTGTACATTATGGGCTTTTATTTATGGGCTGAACTTAGTCAAAGGCCTAACAATGCATAGGGAGGAGTTATGAGAGATGTAAAGTGGAACATCAATACTCTATTCAGAGCATGCATATGAACAATCATGCATTATCTAATTGCCTCCGTGAGAGTATTACTCTATTGAATTCTTTCTATTTGAAAGATTAGTACACCATTAAATGAATTTTCTAGCTACTCATCCAAACTATTATCTACGTACGGAACACATAATTAAGAGCATTAAATGTTTTAAAAAAAAATACTGAATCAAATGAGATCGATCATACTTCTTTTTAAAAGCAATTTTAAGTATTCATGCTTTAGCTTCTAAACAGGGCCTAACTAATCTTTAAGAAAAGTATTTTTGTCAATCTACAAAGAATTTCATGTCAATTAGGCAGACTTGTCTGCGTTTGATTGGGGCAGGTATTGGACATTAATGGGACGGTCCAGCTTCATTATTTTGGTGAGAGAGAGAGAGAGAGAGGATGATCAGCTACATTATTTTGGAGAGAGAGAGAGAGAGAGAGAAGTTTGGTAATGAAAAACATAACACATTGAGGAGGGCAGAGAAGAGGTTTGCAGAAAGCAGAGGTAGAATTAAACCATACCGATATATGTATATATCCAGGTGAAATCATCGCCATATATAACATGTAGAGTTCCATGCATTCCAATAACTCGACTCCACCAATTCCGGCAGCTCAATATCACTCCAAAACTCATCACCATCTGATGTCTCCTCGCTCTTCTTGTTCTTCTCTTCCACCACAACATCGGCGGCCGCTGCCGCCGCAGCCGCCGCCGCAGCTGCAGCTTGTATATCCTTTGCATCGCCACTGTTGGGTCGAGGCAGGAGGTGAACCTCTTGAGGAAAATTGAGGCGAGCTTTGTGTCCTTTGAGACAATAAGCAGCAACATCGTAAGCTCTAGCAGCCATCTCAGGTGTCTGGAAGGAGCCTAGCCATATCCTACTCTTTTTTTTCGGTTCCCGGATTTCTGATACCCACTTCCCCCACCGCCGTTTTCTCACTCCTCTATATACTGCCTCTGCCTGCCTCCTACCTTCATCTACATTCATGCCGGATTTCCACGATCCCATATCATATGTATAAGAATCTCCTTATCTATCTTATTATTACTAAGGTCTTTCTTCAATTATTATTGTCTCAACACTAGTAAATCCCGCTGGGCTTTCAGTGTTGTGGCGATGTATGACAAACTTGAATTAATGAGGGCTTTACATTACTTCCCTTTTATAAGGAGAAAATTAGGGCTAGCTTCTGTTCTGCAGTAATGGCTCTGAATACCCCAATGAGTCTCATGTCCCTTTTTTGTTTAATTTGCTGACCTATGACCAATTTGAAGGGGCGGCTAATTTCTCTGTTCAATACAACTTATTTTTACTGGTGACTACTGCGAAGGATCCTCTTATACTATATTATAATATTTAAATGGACTTTGTGATCATTGTATTATTAAAAAACAAAAATCAACCTCAACTGCAATGGACCATAGGCTTGGATTTTTGTTTGCAAGAAATTAAGGATGGACTTGTGCATGAACAATCTTTTTTTAATGAGAATATTCTCACATAAAATTATGTAAAGATTTGGCTTTTTAATCAATATAGAATGGATATTTTAAAAACAGTAAGTTGGATTGAATATTTTTTCTATATATAGCATATATGCCAAAATTTACAGTAATCAGACAGTTAATTTTTAAAATACAGGTTATGAAAAATTATGACTGCATCTGATTTTTTTTCAAAACTCTCATCTTCCATGAATTAAAATGCCAAATCAATTCCGATGATAGCTCAGTTGGCAAAGGACCACACGTCAAGAAACGGAGGTCCTGAGTTCAATTCGTGCTAAACTTTTGGGACCACTGAAAACTTAGGTCGTTAACTTTAGAGTCCCGAAATTAATCGAAGTGCGCGTAAACTGGCCAGAAATCCGATTATTAAAAAAAAAAATGCGAAATCCACGTTGAAAGAAGTCACCGTAGGAAAATGACGAGCTTTTTGCAAATGTAAGGTTTGAAAAAAACTTTTTGACAAGAATATGGTTGGCCAAAACAATTTTACAAAAGTAGATGAAGCCGTTGTTGCGGCTTTAAGAATTCAATATATTATGAAACCGCAACAGCGGCTTCAACAAAATCTTTTTTTTTTTTTTTTTGGATAATTTCACGTTTCACATTTTTTTATAGTCAGTTTTTCAGAAACCAACCGTTGGATCACTGTGATTTTTGGCAGGCATAATATACATGATTAGGGTATCTAATCCAACGGTCAGTTTTCTAAAATTTGCCCCGCAAGTGGCTCTACAAGAGAGCACCTGATGTAAGAAAACCGTCGGATCACTGTGATTAGGTGTTTTCTTGTAGAGCCACTTACGGTGCAAGTTTTAGAAAACTGACCGTCGGATTAAATACTTCAATCATGTATGCCATGCCTGCCAAAAATCACAATGATCTAACGGTTAGTTTCTGAGAAAACTGACTGTGAAAAACTGTGAAACGTGAAATTATCATAAATAAATAAATAAAATTTAAAAAAAAAAAAGGATTTTTTTGAAGCCGCTGCTGCGGCTTCTTAATAAATTGAAATTTTAAAGCCGCTGTTGCGGCTACAATCACTTTTGTAAATTTTTTTGCAGCAGCCCTATTCCAGTAAAACAGTTTTGGTCAAACCATACTTTTGCAAAAAACTCGAAAATGACTGTGCATGAATGTGCATGAACATTGAACCTGTAATGTGCACTCACCGTGAATTTTTGCAGGTACAAGGGAAAAGCGTACTCAGGCTGTAGATTTGACGGGTGTGATTGATAGGTCGTGGGTCATAGCCTCATAGGTTATTACTATGACCAACAAGCTACAAAAATTAACTTGATGTAATCATGATGAACATTTAACTTTTTGTGGTACGAGGAGACGCCAATTTAGAAACGAAGGTACGTCTTTACACTAAGTAAATAATAACGTGACGTCATGAATGACGATAATTGTGCAATTTGCTGTTTTGCTATAATTGAATTGAATTAGATCTTTCAGCATCACCAAAAGAATAATTGGAAAAAAAAAAAAAAATGGCCGAGTCTACCAAATCTTATATCAATTTTTTAAAATCAAATGATATAGTAATTAATATATTTTTTCTATTTTCGTGTATTTTTTAAATGCGTAAATATAGAATCTGCTATGCTTTTATATAATTTGGTTTAAAAAATTTGATCTAAGATTTGGTCCATCTATTATTACTCCCGCTATTCCTCAAGTCTTTCTTATTAAGTCATAATGTGAAATCTGAAACTAATGAGAAAACTAACAACTACAATTTATAACTTCAAAAATAATTCTATCAGCACATGCTGACTTTCGCGAAAGTCGGTATGAAACTCATAGACGATTGTGAAATACATATTTTGAAAAAATGACAATTGAATTAGATACTATGCATATGTATATCAAGCATGTCAAAAATCACAGTGTTCCAACAGTCGGTTTTTCAGATATGTCACTAAGAAAGTGACAGTTTTCAAACATCATAATTTTGCACAGTCTTTATTTTAAGATGCCTACATCGAATCACTGTGATTTTTTTCAGACGTGGCATCCATAACAAGAGTATCTAATCTAACGGCCGGTTTTTCAAAATATGCATCCCACAATTTCCTATGAGCTTCATATTGACTTTTGCGAAAATCAGCATATGCTTACTAGATCGGGACTCTTTATATCTTAGTGGTATTGTGTGAGTAGCGGAGCCAAAGGGGGTCTCAACTTTTGCAAAAATTATATATATATATAATAGAAAATGTAAGAGTGCTCCCTCTTCAAATTTAATTTTCATCCCTTTAAACTTTTATTTTATAAAGTTTATCCACCAAATTTACAATTTTACTCCTTCAAATAGTCATTAAAATAATTGGTCATTTAATTTGAGGTCTGAAATGGAAATTTGGCACTCAATTAATTAGTGGTTTCAGAAGAGTATTATCTGTCTCTAACTTATGATTCAATTTGTAGAGAGTATAAATTAAAATTAGAGTTTTAATTAAGTATCCATAATAAAACTAAATTTATAAAATTTAATAAGTTGGCTATATACAAGAGGGAGAATAATATTAAATCTAGAACATGTATCAAAAAATTTTACATCGAGGCACTGCTCCCGAACCCCCACACAATTCTTAATTAAAACAGTACCCATATATCTAGAACAAATTCCTAACTCCGCGGCTGATTGTGTCCAGTTATTCTTGTCACGACCTTCCACAGGAATCAAAAATCCAGGCGCAATGCACTTTCACACAGCAGAAAATGCATGCATGATACATTGCTGAAAATGCTGTAAAAAGTACATTCACAACGTGCGGTTCCACTCCACGTCTCTACAATTAAGTTGGGGAAATGAATGCTAGTCATATCACGATCCATGCATGTCTAATGTCTTCCTCCTACCATGTGAGACATGCCTCCAAAAGCTTACCATATCAGGTTTAACAATTAGGTTCATTGCTCTACCCAAATTCTTCTTAATTTATGATCGAAGGTCCACTTTTGAAACTAAACTTTCAAAAAGTCGGTTCAATTATTTGGCATAACTATTCGATCTCAATTAAAATTTAATTAATGATGACAAGAATCATATAAACGAGTCGAGTTGAGTTGAGTAGTAAGTTGGTTTAGGGATCACTCAATAAATTTGACCTATAAGTCAGTATCTGAATGTGTGAGTATATATGCTAAATCTGGACCCTATCTAATAATACATATACGTGCTTCCCTAGACAAAGCCAGAAATTTTATCTTCGATTAGAAAAAGGGGCAGATCCAAAAGATTTAATTAAAGAAAATTTGGGACTGAATTAATTTTTTGAGATCGATATCCATCAAGAGATTAATCAGTGCTAAATATTGACAAAATTAAAACATTTAAATGCACCAAAACTGAAAATAGAATCATATTTCTAAATATTGAGAGTTAAAGTTAAGACCTAAGACATAGTTGCTGCTAAAACCATACTTAAAATCAAATTAAAACCCTAAACATTGAAGAAATCTGAAAGTATAAAATCCAACTTAATAATTGATTAAAATCCCACATCCCAAGTCCAAGTCCACCATTGAAACCTTCTAAAAACCCACCCATGTCTAATACCTACCTTTATTGTCCACAACCTCAAATTCACTGAAATCATAGTAGTTATTTGCCTCAGGACCATAGAGCATGTGAGAAGCATGTGGCATGACCGAAGGCTGCCCATTCGGCTGCATGGGCAGCTGCATGCTTGGAGAGGGGTAGCTCGGAGACATCCTATGATTATTATGCATACCTTTATTGTTCACAACCTCAAATTCACTGAAATCATGGTAGTTATTTGCCTGAGGACCATAGAGCATGTGAGAAGCATGTGACATGACCGAAGGTTGCCCATTGGGCTGCATGGGCAGCTGCATGCTCGGAGAGGGGTAGCTTGGAGACATCCTAGGATTATTATGCATCGTAGTCTCCAACATTCCGGTCATTGGTTTGTAACACAGAGGGGCCTCCAATATTGGATTATTGCTGCTGGACGCGCCTCCAATCTGAGAGTAATCACTATCGTTCATCACCATCAATGTCCTCATCTGACTTGTCTTAGTATTTCGATCGAAATTGGGGTTAGGATTTCGATCGAAACTAATAATTTGATCAGGCCCTTGAATATTGGATGAGTAACATTGATCAATGGGTGCATGATTAATTTCAAGTGGATTCACAAAAGAGTGACCTAATTGGCCAAACAAGTACTCTTGATGAGTACTATTGTAGTAAAAATTACTTTGTTGGGGTCCTGATTGTGTGTAGGAGGAATCCATCATCCCTGATGCTACTTCTTCAATCATCGAACATTGACGGCGGCTTTCCTTCACCAACTCTATCCAAGTCTTTACAACTTCAAGTTTACTATCAAGTGAAACAAGAAGTTCCCCCAATTGATCCAATGAAAAATAACCAATACGATCATCCCACGTAGTGAGCATAGCTTCAGCATTTTGTCTACGTAATCTCACAATCTCTTCTTCAGTCTTCTTCCTCCGAAGCTCAAAATAGTCCGATAAATCAATGCTTCTCTTTCCACCTTCCGCCACCTTAGATTTGTACCTGTCGATGATCCGACGGACCTCATGAGGATTGGAGGGCCATGTGTCTAGCTTCATTGGACGGTTATTTTGGTAAGGACCATAGATGATCATGCATGCATCAACACCACAGAGAGTAGAGAACTCGTACATTTTCTTCTTCAAACCCTTACTTCTTTTATGAAAAGTTTTGTTTCGAGATTTCTCGCTGCCTATTAGCTCCATGGCTAGTCTTGCTCGACCCATCTTCTAAACTAACAATGGAGAGATCAGACATGTCAATTGCTGACATATACAACTACAAGCAAATCATGATTTTTTTTTTCAAGAGAAATCAAAATAAATAAATATTTAGAAAGTTGCATTGAATTTTGAAAAACGTAATTCATTTTAAGCAAAGTAATCAATTGTTGGGAGATTTAATGGATATAATGGAAATGACAAAACCCATGTCTCTCTCTTTGTAAAAATTTTCTTATTAGTGTGGAGGTGGGGCATGTGGTGCGATCACATTGAATGCCCCTATTTTTAGGGGCATACTCCTTGATGGGTTTGTTTAAATATCAACAGTACCTAAACAAATTTAGGGAACCGTTTGTTGGACCATTGTAATTGGTATCTAATTTTAAAATATGTTTTATAATAGTGTTTATATATAATGGTTTTTTTTTTATCTAATTAATCAGTTTTTTAATTACTGATTTATTAGGACTATTGATTCTTTAGCTCCTAGGACCGAGAGTATGACCCATACAAAATGTAACTACTTCAGTAATCCATGGAAACTCTAACCAAAAAAAAAAAAAAAAAACGAAAAAATGAAAACTAATACTATATATAACCCAGGCATATATAGAACTGAAACTAAAAAAAAAAAACAATTGAGATCCATATATGTCAAGATTTTGGTTCATTGTTATCCATATAGATTTTTCTCTCTAATCATGTAAAAGAGGGTTCCAATTAATAATCCAATTTTCAAATCAGGGTTTTTGCCACTTTAAGAAAATCCATATATATACCACCTCTGTGTGTGTGTGTATATATATATATACACAGAGAGAAAGAGAGAGCAAGTGTAACAAGTGTATAATAAAGGGAAGGGCGATGAAGCTTATAAAAGAAGAAGAATTGAAGAGTATATTAATGAAAGAACATACCTTGGTTTAATGGCTTCTCTTCTCGATCTCACGGCTGTTTCTTAAATCATAATTAAATTGAATGAATGGAGTTTCGGTTCCTCAAAGCCCTTTATATAGAAAAAATTGCGTAATATTAATCAAGAATATATATAAAATTAATATTAATTATAATAGCTACTCCTTTTGTTTATGGAAACCAAATCTGAAATTTTTAATATTTTTGGCTGAAAAAAATCAAAAAATATATTCACTTGCCATAATTATAAAAATATATTCTAAAAGCCCTCTATACAGGAAACATTGTGTCGGTGATTATGTTACTAGATTGCTCGTCTTAAAACATTACTCTCCATGGAAAGTTACCTTGCAATGATTTAAACAACTTTTAGTCAATATAGCTCTTTCTCCTAAACTTGTACCTATCCTGTCTTTACAATACAAGATATTTATGTGTGCATGTACACGTGTATAATATTTATGTACGTACATTTGTAGTTGTATGCATCACACGCGTACGCATGAATGTAACAGGTGTATACGTACTGTGGCATAAGTTGTTTGTTTGCAAGTTCCATGTTTTTTTGCTTTTGAAAATCAATTCTTTTGTTTTCTAGTTTCTTCTTTAATTTCACTCAGCTGACTGATTATTTTAGCCATGCCCAGCAACAGAATTTAAAGCAGATCATCTCCAACATATATAATTACCCCTACTCGTGCCTTATTAATCAAAGATACATTATGATATGTTGTTAGGCCTAATCATGATATTCAATCTTATATATATATATATATACACACACAAACGAGCACAAATCCGCCAAATCCACTTGACTTATCAATAAAATTTTATCTAATTAATTATAATTGTATAAAATATATTTTAATCATATGATCTTTGATCGTAATTAAATTTATAGGATTACAATATATATCTTAATACATAAGAATGATTAAAAATGTTAAAAGAACTTGAAGAGAATTATGTTGGATGTATTATAAAAAAATTAAAAATTTTAAAATAACATAAAGATAAAAAAAAAAGCTGGAATCAATTTTTTAAATAGAAAATAAAAATAATAATTAAGGAGAGAGAGGTGAAAAGTATATGAGACCCATAATAAATAAATAAATAAATAAAATTAATTATAAAAAGAGAAAGAAAATTTAAATGAGATCCACATCAATAAAAAATCTCAAAAACTTAAACTTCAATTAATTAGTTGGACTAATTATATAATGCCATATCATTTTAAAAAGGGCTAAAACCAATAAGAATGAAGAAGGAGAGTGAATCAATGAGAGAAGAAAAGAATTTTAGGGCTGCCACAACAGCGTACTCCTTTATATATATCTTAGTATATGTGTGTGTGTGTGGAGGGAGGGTTTTACTTCATACACAAAATGTTCCGCACATCTTACAACAATCACATATGTTTATGCAGGGCCGGCCCTTAGGGCAGGCCGGAAAGGCGACCGCCTTGGGCACCCATTTTTTTAGTAAAATTTAGGGGCATTAAATTTGAATTTAGTAGTGATATAATACTTAGACAATTCAAAGGGCCAAACCCCAATATACTATATATGTTCTACTATTTAGCATCTATTTTTTGTTGTTGCATTTTTCTTTAGAATATAATTTTTGTTAATTTCTTGGTATCATTGTTCTATGTATGTTTGACACATTTATGGAAAATATAGTTGAATTATATTCATTTTAATGGAATTATATTCAAAAGTTGTAATCATATCTTGTTTATTAGTTTGATATATTTGTAATGATGATAGGAGGTTTCGGGTGAGCCAATTAAAAACTCTCATTGTGAATTGATTGTTTATTTGTTTAATTTATTTGTAAGGAAAATTCCATTCGTCCTCCCTTTTTGTCTTCCCTTGTGTATCTGACCAACTTGGAACAGTTATTTAGAGAAATCTACCGTTAGATTTGATATTTCACTTATACTTATCATGAATGCAAAAAATCACATTGATCCAATGGTCGGTTTTTGCAATTTTGAAAAAAATTGTAAAATATAATAAAAAAATTGTTAAAAACTATCGCGGTCTATCTTTTGAAAAACCAACCATTGGATCAATGTGATTTTTTGTATTCTTGATACGAATAAGTGGAGCTTCAAATCCAACAATCGATTTTTCAAAATAACTTATTAAACTTTCAAATTGGTCAAATGCACAAGAGAAGACAAAAAGGGTGGACAAAAAGAATTATTGTATTTGTCATGATGATATCAGGTTCGGGATGAGTCTACTGAAAACCTTCATTGTGGATTGATTGTTGTAGGTTTTTTTTATTAGTTTAATTATATTTGTAATTATGATAGGAGGTTCGGAGTGACCCTATAGAAAATATTTTTTCTGATTTGATTGTTATATATATATATATATAATGGTAAATCAGTGATAGGGTTCGAGGTGAGCCTATTGAGAACGTGCTTTGTGAATTGATTGTTGTACATTTAGCTCATGAGAAATTAAGGATAAATAACTAAAATTTTACACTTTTTTTTTTAGTCGATATGTAGTAGGGGCAACATTTTAGGAGCCCACCTAGGGCATCCAAAATTTCAGGGCCGGTCCTGTATTTATGACCGCACACGTCAGCAATTATATATATTTTTATATATATATGCGTGATTCACGAACGATTGTGACGGTGCAAGAGATCCCACATCCGAATGAGACTATGGAGGCAGTGGGTGACAACCCATCTAGACGCATTATGTGTAAGGTCTTTTCAAATCAAGGGGACATGGTCCCAAGAAGCAGGCCCCAATCCGCACGATAATGAAATTTCACTCTCTATTTTGATAAAATGGAATTGCACACATTTTGCACGGTTTCGCCTAATCAAATTAAAAACAGGTCCTAAGTCCTTTGAACTGAATATCATCAAATCATGCATGTGCCAACTCATATATATGCTCGATCATGCAGCCCCTACTTGACAAATGACAAGCCATACCGAGGTGGGCTCAAACTTAACTCAATTCCATCCCCATTTTAATTTATTGATTTTTCATGCAAAAATCAGTACAAACTTAAACTAATTTTAAGGCTCGGTATATGTGAAATTTAGAAAATTTGAGAGACAAATGAAAAAAAAAAGTAAAAAAAAAAATAAAGTAAAAAGAATAATATAATACTATTTCACCTACTTTTTTCCGGCTATCCACGTATTTTAGTTGGCATTTAATGTGTGGTTCATATTAATAAATGTAATATTTTTATTTTTTCAAGATCATAAAAATCATTGGTCCACGTGAGGTGAGTCAAATAGTTAGGTGGGTAAAGGAGCATTTCCCAAAATAAAAATATTCTAGGAAGAAATTTTTTTAAAGCAAATTTGAGCATTTTAATTTCCTTTCCTTTTTCTTGCTTAATCTGAGATCCAAACAGAACCCAAAAGTCAAAATTTTGAAAAATACTATAACACCATAAACTTTAATCCTAAATTAAAAATCATCATGATGTATCCTGCTTTGAGTTGTGAGGTCTCTACTCTCAAACTGCTTTCCTCTTTTTCAAACACCATTCAAACCACGACACGTCAGGGTAGTTTTAAATTTTGGATTAAAATGTCAGGTGATATAAAATTATTGCAAATTTTATATGTCCTTGCTTTTATTTTAAATTGATAGATTAAGTCGGGTGAAGTGAATTTTATGAAGCTAATAAATGAGGTGGCGCAGAGATTAGACTTGTAAATTAGAAATAATGAACTCTTGTCGTGTCCTTGCATGCACTCCCATTAGCCTGACTTGATCATTTAATCACATTGTACCAAAATTCAACTTCTTTGGTTAATTTTGGTTTCTTTTTGTTTTTCACGTGCACTAAGTGGGAACCACTAGGGTTGTCTAATATAAACTTAAAAGATTTGATTTGAATACGAGATCTGACCTCGATCTTGGGCTTCTTGGCTATATCCATATATTGTTGGTAATAGGTCCAATTCAAATCATGGACGTAGCTAGCATGGGGCAACGGTGGGCAGTTGAAACCCTGACATTCTGAAAAAAAAATAATAATAATAAATAAATAAATAAAAATCAAAAGTCAAAAATCAAAAATCAGGTGGTCTCTTCTAGAACAACTTGTTGAGCATATTTTCAGAAACCGACCGTTGGATTTGATGCTCCTTTTATGTGTATCATGCCTGCCAAAAATCACCATGATCCAACGGTTGGTTCCATAAAAAAATCGATTGTGAAAAAAGGGTGACATTTTAAAGAACAAAAAAGTCGCAATTTTTCAAAGTTACATTTTTCAGAAACCAACCGTTGGATCAATGTGATTTTTGGCAGGCATGATATATATAAAATGAGCATCAAATCCAACGGTCAGTTTTCGAAAATATGCTTAACAAGTGGCTCTAGAAGAGGTCACCTGAAGTATCTTACATCAGGTGCACCTTATATTAGCAGCTTTGTTTAATAGATACTTTTCATGTTACTTTTAAAAGATGAAACCTTAAATTTCATTTTTTTAGAGTTTTGCCCACCCTAACTATAAATCCTGGCTACGTCCCTGATTCAAATGATAAAGAAAACCTAGGTAATCTTACTTTTCACTCCTGCACATATCTAGGTTAAACTACTTTTCTGAAGGAGTCACTGTCCCATGCGATTGTATAATGCCGAGACTACCGGACTACTAGTTCTGATTGATTTCGAACTTCATTCCTTTACCGGCAGACCGACCCTTATGAATTAATACTTTTAATATCATTAATAAATATTGACTGTTGATACGTTTCTATTTACTCAATTTTTGAGAATTTTTCACATAAAAATGAAGGTACATGTTGGAAAGTCCAACTCAGATTATAAAACATTATTTTCTAGCAATAATCTTAATATAACTTCATTCATGTTTTTAGGTGCGGAAGAAATAATATGGGCATATGGCCCATATATACTTTTGGGTTAAAACTAAATTGGATGGGTTTTACCACAGTGATCGAGAGAACTAAACTATGGGCTTTTATTTCATGGGCTAAGCTTCCTAGCCTGGCACATGGGCCTGACTCCTGAGGATTGTCAAAAAATAGAATCTGAGTACTGTCAGACATCAATATGGCAGATTTCGAACTTTTGGCTTCCATCTCAATGACAGGTGGATATCTAATAAAACTCAAATAAATTTTCTCTCTCACATGAGGTGGAATTCACATATTATATACCAAAGGCGGTCCATTTAATAAAGTCTGTCCTATATTCTCATGCACCAACACTATTTTTGCCAAGTAAAATTATTGTGTTGATGGGCTTGCTAATCTCAGCCGCGTGTATTCGAGTGATACACTAGTGTAACATCTAATACGAGGAAAAGATTCTTGACCTTTTTCTTTTGTTTTTTTATCTGGTCGAATCCTCTTTATTTGGTGGAAGTATAGGAGGCCAATGCTGTTGGCTTGTTGGGGATTGTCATGATGATGTTAATTAGGGCAGATTTTTTTTTGATGCTGTCATAGCTAGCCTTGGGTTCTTCTTGAGTTGGTAGAGATAAGCCTTTAGTGGGGTTTTTCATTGATTCATTGGTAAGGTAAAGCCCCGGAAATAAGGCTGCTATACATTTTCCGACCCCACATTGCACTAATAACTCCAAAAGTTCTTTTCACTCAATATCCATATTTTATAACCAAAGTTGATAATTCTATATCAATACCCTTTTCCATATTTTCATTCGAACATCTCCCAAATTTTGTCTTAATTTTATTTTCCTAGTCTTTCTTGTTTTGAGAAAGTAAAATAATGTACTTATCAAACTGGGGATAAGTTTGATAATCTTTCCTGAATGCATGCTTGAAAAATGTTCTCTGAAAAGTTTCCAATAAAATTCTGCAATCATAGATATTAGGACTGTTAAAAGATTTGTCCCACGTCAGCTTCTCACACGACCCAAACTTGGTTAATAAGTCCTAGAGATCCTCCACTTGGTAATATATATATATATATATATTTCTTTTCTTTCATTTTGTGCCAAGGGAAGGAGATGGAGGGGTGTTTGGTTTTGGTTTTGGTTTTGGCCCAACCCACTGAATGATTGGAAGAGAGCTTGGCACGATGAGGTTGGTGAGGACTGAGGCTGCACCATCCTCATTGCATGTGCAAGACACGTCATCGCACATGCCCAACTTTCCAAGTTTTTCATTTATGTTCATATTTTTCAGAAATTGTTTAAAAAATTTAAGAAAATCTTATCAAATGGGAATAAGTTTGATAATTTTTTTAAAAATTAATTATTAATTTATTTAAAAATCAAATACCAGAAAGAGATGGATATGATCCAATTTTCAAAATTTGTTTTTTGATTCATTTTGACAAAACTGCAAATTTTCAATTTTCTGTTATAAAACTTGCTCCTTGACACTCAATTCTACTCCCCCAAATACACATGCGAGGCACGTGCATGAGGCATTGCTTACTTTGCTTGCCAAAATTGTTGAGTTAACTAGGGCATTTGTCCTTAACTCCACTCATTTCGGTTCTTAAAAAATGGGCCAGCTCCAACAAAACCCACTCCACTCCAGCCAATCACCGAACCCCACTTGTGAATTCCGCAAAGACACGTGTAAGACCCAAGTCACAGGTCTTGATATTCCAATGTCTTGGATAATATTTTGTCTTGTACAAGAATAAAGTATAAATACAAATTATTTTACTTAATTGTGAATTTATTTATTTCAAAATTAAATAATTAAAAAAATTATAACCATCATGATTTAACTTTTAAATTTTTTAAATAAATTCTTAAATTTTGTTAGATACACGTTAACTTTTTATACTTATCAAAATAGTAATTTTGTTAGCCAACGTGACATGGATATTTTGAAAAACTGACCATTAGCTTAAATATATATATATTTTTTGTATATGTCATTAAATGCTAAAAATTACATTAATCCTACAGTTAGATTTTAAAATACAAATTACAAATAATTTTAACCATTAGATACTATTAGAGTTTTTTACTAACAATATTTATTGACCATTATATATCAATATAATTTTTGGCATGCATGACATGTATATAAAGAGTATCTAATCAACCATTGATTTTTCAAAATACATAATTTATATAAACTAAAAATTCAAGTCTTCACATAAAGTTTTATGATGTATGAAAATAAGAACTCCTTATCAAAATATAAACAAATTATGTTTTTTTTTTTTTTTTTTAAAAAAAAGTAATAATCATATATTAAATACATGATTATGTAATCCGAAAACTATTGAGAATTTGAGGATGTTTGGCAATCCAGGAAACTGGTTCATAACCAATTTATCTGTCTAGTTTTTATTCAACAAATTTATAATTGAACTGTTTTCATTTACAATATGTTTGTATGAAAATAGGTTCTGCTCGCTTTTTACCTCAAAATGGAATAAAGTGGAACCAACTTT
>JAESVK010001035.1:83301-101105 GCA_017140935.1 Hamamelis virginiana
TCCTTCCAGCACCAGGGGATTTGCATGGGCTAGATGACCTTCCCCAGCCCAAGGCACCAATATAGAAGTTAATTTAATGTATCATTTTCTTATAAGTACGTCATCACATAAGCTACTTGGCTTTTTAATCAATGTAAGATTAGACTTTTAAAAAACCGACCATTGGATTAGATATTCTTCCAATGTATGTCATGTATGCCAATAATAACAGTAATCTGACGGATGATTTTCTAAAATTCTCATCTTATATCGACTAAAAAGCCACGTCCTCATAAGAAAACTTAGTCTAAGCTATTAAACTTTAGGACGAGGCTTCATTTGTCAGATTTAGGATTGGCATTGGCCAGTCAGGCTTGGGTCAATATGTCACCACAGTTACCACCGATTACATTTCTTCATAATGTTCACTTGTTTACATGATCTTTTTGTATCACTATCATATATTATCATATGAAATTGCCCATAGCTAAAACCCAGCTTACCATTCAATCCCATAAGCATGACAAATGATTTATCCACCTTCATCATTTCGAATTAAGGAGGATATATCTCATGAAATTCATTAACATGGCCCATACGAATGTTATGTTTCCACTTACCATTACTGGTAGAGAGAATTTATTGCATGAACATTCTTAATTAATCTGATATATTCTTAACAAGTTCATTCTCAAACAGGGTCCATAGCTCAGTGGTAGAGCATTTGACTGCAGATCAAGAGGTCACCGGTTCGAACCCGGTTGGGCCCTATTTCCCTTCTCTCTTTCTTTTTTTATTATAAAATTTCGGTATCTCATACAAACTCAAACAATCCCACCCATTTTCTTATTTCATCAACTATATATATAAAACATGCAATACAGTCGAAGTATATATAAGTCTGTGATACATAACCAGCACTAAACTTCAAATTAATCCATCATCCAGCTTCGCCGGAAAACGTCAGATTCCGGCAATCAAGCACACAGGGGGCACTGAGCTAACCCATTTTCATTACACTTAGAACACCTCTCTTTCTTATCACCAATCAACACTTTACAACTCCCTCCACACTCCAAACACGGCACAAACCTCGCACCCCCACACCCTTCACACGCTTGCCTCCCCACCCCTCTCTCCACACGCGCCGAGTTCAAAATCCTCCCGAGTCGACCTGTCTCGTTCAACTCAACAACCTCCTCCACTCCCCCCACGTACCTTCCCTTCACGAACAGCCTCGGCACGCTCGCTCCTTCCCCCACCAACTCCTTCAACTCGCTCAAGAACTCACCGTGTAACGACACGTCTCGCTCGTCGAACACCACTCGGTGTACCTCCAATACTGACCTCGCACGGTTACAGTCCTCGTACGTGCGGCGCACACCTCGCAACGACGTCGTGTAGATCACCACCGAGTCGGCCCCACCTGGTGGACACTTCTCTGGGTATCCACTCAGTGGGTCACGCCTCATCTTCTCGAATCTCGCCTCTTTCCCTTCTCTTTCTCTCTCTAACCTGTCTTTCACTATAAAAATATTCTCCCTCACCGGCTTAACCACTTCTATAGACTCGGTCGCCGGCACAACCCCAACTCTTGACTCCTCCTTCTTCAGCTCAGTCTTCTTCAACGCTGGTTTCTTTAACTCGGTTGTTCTGGTTGGCTCGGTTGGTTTCTTCAACTCGGTTGTTAACCTGGTTGACTCGGTTTTTCTCAACTCGGTTGGTTTAGATGACAGATTAGCTTCAAGTTCTTCGAGGGTGTGGAAGGACTTGTTCTTGCGTAAGTTTAGCTTGTTGGAAGGCTGGGTATCGATCGCCGGAGGCCGGTGAACAGGGTCGGGTTTTGGTTCGGTGCCGGCGGGAACAGGGTTATTGTGAAGAGTGGGCTTCAAGTCTTCTAAAACCTTACTGACTTCGTTCCACGAGTGAAGAGCGTCGGCGGCGAGCTCGAACTTGTTGAGCTTTTCAAGTACTGGAGCCGGCACGTGCGTAGGCTTTTCATCCTGCTGCTGCTGTGTACTGTCCACCATCAGCCATGGTTCTTCGATGGCGTTGATATCGAATACAGCAAAACTCGCCGGAGCCGGACGGTACACATCGACTGTTGCGTCCACTCTCTTCGACGACGCACACCCCATTTTTTGCCTCCAATGATTTTAATTTTCAAAAAATTGGTATTTTTTTTTGCCTCCTGTGTGGTCTTAAGGAGGGAAAGGCTTTAAGGAAGGCACGTAAACAACTGTGTGGTTTTGATGGAGGAAGGTTTTATCTAGTTTTGTAGAATTGTGGGGATTTTGATTCTGAGCCTTAAGAGTGATGCGTGGTGTTGGATTACCCAAGTGGATTTCGGGAGGATTGCCATGTAGGATTGCATTGGATTTTCAGCGAATGGCTCTAGGAGTGACACGTGCCCCTAGGAGATGGGTGTGTCGCATTGTTTACTACCACATAATTTTTCTTATTCTTATGCAATAATACAACACGAATACTCTCTCTCTCTCTCTCACACACACACACAGAGAAGGGAGAAAACAAGAAACTGATATAACATTATTTTCCTCTCTTCTTCTCTTTATTACAAGAACTGTGGTGTCACCCAAACAATGGCCTTCGCTGGATGTCTTCTTTATGATGAACCATCAGTATAATGTTTCCTCCTCCACCTCTAAATCTTTTTCTTCAGGATTAAGAATCAACAAAATTGAACCTTCTCTGAAAAAAATTAAATAAATAAACTTCAGCTGCTGATCAAGTCCCATCTTCTAAGTCATGTATCAAGCAATCTAAATCAGCAACATACCCTGCTTCTTTCATATGCTGAATCAGCATTTCTCCAACTCCATTAACCCATTCTATATGGGAACCCACCTTATCTCCAACAACAAAACTATAAACCTGGTTTCTTACCTCAATCCAACTCCTACCTGCCTCTTTCTTACCTCCCATTCCTCTCATTAACTTCCTTAGTTTGGCAAATTCCCCCCACTTACCATCAGCTGCATAAATATTTGATAGCATAACATAAGTTCCCACCATATTTGGCCCCAAATCCAATACCCTCCCAGCTGCCATTTTTCCCAAATTCGGAAGTTTATGTGCTTTGCAAGCTCCAAGAAGTGCCCCCCAAACAGATTCATCAGGCTTAAATGGCATACTCTCTATCAAATCATAAGCCTCCTCCACTCTCCCAGCACGGCCTAGCAAATCCACGACACACCCATAAATCTCCTGATTTGGTGTAACATTATAATCTCCCACCATTTTAAAATACCTCAAGCCTTCATCTACTAACCCAGCATGACTACAAGCACCTAAAACTGCGATAAACACAATTCCATCAGGTCTGATGCCGGACCTGACCATCTCATCGAACAATTCAACAGCCTCTTTTCCATATCCATGGCTCCCATATCCAATCATCATAGAAGTCCAAGAAACCAAATTTCTACAAGACATTGCACTAAAAATTTTGTGGGACTCTGTTATGTTTCCGCACTTGGCATACATGTCTATAAGGGCATTAGCCAATGCCAAGTTCTCTTCAAAGCCTCTTCGAATAATCGCTCCATGAACCTGTTGTCCGCAGTTCAAAATTGCTAAATTAGCGCAGGCGGAGATAACACTGGAAAATGTGAAGCAATTTGGAATGAAACCTTCTGACTCCATTTGTGAAAATATGTAGAGGGACTCGCTTGAATTGGATCTTTCATATCCGGCGATTAAAGTATTCCAAGTTATCAAATCTCTCAGAGTCATTTCATGGAAGTATCGATTTGCTTCTGAAAAACAACTACACCTGCAATACATGTCTAGTATAGAATTCATGACAGGAAGATTGGATTCAAACCCATGTTTGACTACTGCTGCATGTATTTGTTTGCCCAAAGTATGTGAGCCAGCTGAGGCGCAAGCTCTAACTACTATCGAAAAGCTAAATGGGTTCAGTTCTGCTTCCTCCTGTTTGCCAAGAAGTGCAATAAAATTATGTTTACTTTGATACCATTGAACATATTCTTGTTCTGGCCTCAATAAAAACAAATAGATAGATAACATCTCTTGGACATTGAAACTAGTATAGCCAATGGCGCTCATGTACTATATAACAAGAAGATAAAAATGAGATAACACATTGTTTGTGGTATCTCCGTATCGTTTAAATAGCCAAATACTCTGAGATTTTGAGGTTAATTTCTTAAGGTGCTTACCAGTAACATTTGCTTGAAAACTCGAAGCGCACCATAGCCATTGCCTCCATGCGTGTATCCTGTGATCAATGTAGTCCACGACACGGCATTCTTCTCATGGATGTGCTGAAAAACCATGCATGCATCATCCATGCTAACACAACATGTAGCATACAGGTCCAAGAGTACATTATCAACATAGATGGACCCATCCGTGCCATGCTTAAGAGCCAACCCATGAACCAAAGCCCCGCATGTAAGAGACTTCATGCCTTTACAAGCCTTCAAGGTACTTGAGATGGTAAAAGCATTTGGTTCAATCCCTTCCCTCATCATCTCACAGAACACCATCCATGCATGGGTGTAATGGCTGCAAGATGTGTACCCACCAATCATGGTTGTCCATGCAACAACGTCTCTCTCAGGCATTTCATCAAACATCATACGGGCTTCTTTAATCAAACCCTTTTCAAAGTATGATTTTATGAGATTTGTGGCTAAAATGGAGGGTCCCTTTGCTACAAACGGTGTGTCTAATTGGGTATTGCAGTTTTGGACCAGCTGAAGCGAATTTCGGATGATTGGTGGAATCGGATGGAAATGAGAAGCTGATAGTAGTTTTTTAGTACTCATCCCCAGTGTACATAATCAAATCCTCAAACCAGTCTTAACAAATTTAGTACAAGAAACAGTGGCAGAGATTTTATAGGGTGTAGTAGAGTACATAATATGTACACGTGCACGTTAAGATCACGAGGACATATTATCCTGGGTGCAAAGAAGACCCTACAAATGTGTGTTATTCTGTGAGTCGGTGAGCGATAGGAGTTTTAAAAAGCTTTTAGTAGATCATGATTCATGAGAGCATATCAGTTTAGCGTGAAACAGGTAGTATACAGTAATTTTGTTGAATGTATGTTTATATTTTGAAGTCATAAGGTTCCATGGTCTAGTGGTCAGGACATTGGACTCTGAATCCAGTAACCCGAGTTCAAGTCTCGGTGGAACCTATTCTACTTTAGTATATATACATTTTTAATTTTAATATTTCTTTATTGTTTTAAAAAAAAATGATAGAACTAAATTTATTAATATTGTTTTCTCAAAGAACCATCAAATTCTCCATAGTAAAATTAGAATTCAAAATTTGATTATACTTATATTATGCCCTAAATTATGCAATAAGTTTGTGACTTTACTTTGTAAATTTTTTTTTTCTATAAATGTAATTTATCCTAACACTCATCCCATTCTATGAAATGACGTCAAAATAATCACTCAAAATACTATAAATTTCTCAAGGACAACTATATATATTTTATCAAGTTTATTAATAAAAATATTGGTATTACTTTAATATATATTATTTTGAAAAATACTTGTCTCATCATTGGTGAGGAGGAAGTTCATCTTCACTTTTATTCAAAACTATATTAGAGACTCATTTGGGATTATTTGTAAGATAAATAAGTTAAAACTCGTTTGGGAGTAAAGGCTTTTAGAGTTTTTTTGTTCGTGTAACGGGTCTAAAAATGTCAGTGTGTGGAATTTTCAATTTTGACATAACTTCAGAAACTTGTGAACCAGGATTGATACTCCTTAAACACAAGAATGAAGTAAAATTAGGGTTCCTTTCGAAAATGGCAAGTCTCCTGTCATCCTTCTATTCTTTCTTTATTTTTTCATTAAAAAGAATTGTGGTACCACATTCTTACGTGTAAATTTTTGTGAACAAAGTTAATGAATGAAATATAATTTGGATAATATAACTAAAATGAAATGTTTGAAAATCAAGTTATAGAGCTATTTATAAGAAATATAATTTTCAACATTACATCGCATGGGATGTCAATGTGATATTTTAAAAATATATATATCTTAAAGGAATCAACTATATTGTGAACAATACAACTAAAATAAATAGCTAAATTTGTCAAAAACTTTCATTTATAAAGATTTTTAGAGATTTAAAATAATATTAAATCAATAAATATGAAATCAGTATATTACATAATTTTCATAATAGAAATAAAACCAAATTGTTTGATAAAATTAGTAGCAAAATTGAAATTATTTTTTATTTTTTGAAAATAACATATTGAATATAAATTATACCATATTAAGTTATTTGAAAACCAAGTTATATAGGTATTTATAAAAAATAATAATAATAATAATAATTTGATTTGAAAAAAAAAATTATTTAAATTTGTGGTATTTTATGAAATCATACTTATTAATAGAATTTTAATTTAATTTAGATTAGAGTATCTTTATTGTAACTAATAATAGGCAAATCTTTTTCTCTCTCTCTCTCTCTCTCTCTCTCTCTCTCTCTCTTTTTGATAAAATTTCTTATTATTTATTTTAAAAAAAAAATCTTCAAAACACTAAAATAGATCAAACTTTGTTGCTAACTTGTTAAATTAGGATATTAATTGAAAGAATGACTCTTAAAAAAAAGCAATTAAAGAGATTCTGGGTAATTAATATTGCAAGAGGGTAAAAGTGTCATTAACATTTAATGTAATGGCATTTTAGTCAATCAAAAGTTTTTTCAATATTGGGACTTTTATAAGTATGCCGCGTATCCAAATAATCAAAGAAAAATTCAACCTATGCATGCATCCTCATATTCATAATATCCAAATAATCAAAGAAAAATTCAACCTATGCATGCATCGTCATATTCACAATATGGACACATGCTCACATATTCGTGTCCATATGTCCATATTTCCACATTTATTAATACATATTCATAAGAACATGTTCATATATTTGTGTTGTACAACACCTGAAAAAATATGAATGAAAGTGAGAAGGAACTCATCCTCCGAGAAGACTAGGATTGTGGAATTCTTTTAATCCCTTTTATTTCTTTGCATGAAGAACAATTCTAAGAACAATGGCTTTCATTTTTGGGTGGAGTAACGCATTAAATCAATTCAAACCTATTGTATATACAGTAACAAATCAAAGACTTACCATAAATATCTTATGTTTTTTTGTCGGTTGGGTATCGTAGGTTTGTTTTATTAACCAATAATGTTATATATTCAAAAAAAATTATCCCAAAAAGGAGATCACAATGAATTACAACCTTTTATTTATTATGGAAAGATAATTTACTAAAAAAGAAAAATATCATATCATCGGTCATATTCTTTGGTAGACAATTCTGGGACAAATTTTTTGGTATATAAAGTATTTTTTTTCATTAGCTTAGGCACCGTTTGGATTTGTTTTCTATAAGTACTTATTTGCTTTTTAAAAAATTTGCAATATATAATTTCTTATAAAAATAAAAAAAAATAAAAATAAATACTTATAAAAATTAAATCCAAACGGTCCCTTAATTATATTTGGACCGCTAATCCACCCAATTTTCTCATTCTCAAATCTCAGCCTTAGAATCAACCAACTAAACAGTAATCTATCAGACTCCCGAAACAGAGTGTGGGATATCCCTGGCTGTTATCCATTTCTTCTTCTTCCCCTGGAGAGAGAGAGTGAGGAGCAGGAATGACAACTGCGCTTCTCTCAGTTCCAACACCACATCGATCCCCTCTTTCCCAACGCCCTTATATTAGCAGAGGCGGATGGTCGCATGGCTCAACAACTCTCATTAGATTTCCAGCTAAGCTCATTTCTCTCTCTTCTTCGTCTTCTTCTTCAACCTCTGTTGTAGAAGAAGGTACTCCTCCTCCGTCTGATGCACTTCCTGTTCAACCTGAATCCCCCACCGAAGACCCTGACATGCTTCCCATCAGGTATTTCCATTTTCTTCACCTAATCCACCTTCACTTAGTTTTCAATTGACCCTTACATTCATTTTTATAGTTCATGAACTTGAAATCATTTATCAGTTTTGTTTTACGGCTTCTTTTGGTGGGCAAATCCTTATTGTGGGAAGCATAAACCAGTTTCCTTGATTCCTTTTTCCTTTTTTTTTTTTTTGTTTTCTCCCCAATAGATTTATCTTTTATATAGTATCTGTATAGTGTTTTTTGAGAAACTATGTCTCTGATTGATTAGGCCCTAGATTTTCTCTGTGATTGGTTGATTTCTTTTTTCAAATGGGCTTTCATTAGGACTTTGTGTGAGGACCTGTTTGGACGTCCCATGAAAGTTGAATGGCTCCATTAGTTTTTACATAGCAATTGAAGTTACAGATCCGTCGTCTAAAATGGGGTCATTTAGGCACAATTGGGACTACCACCACAAATGATGGTACAAGATCAATTTAGTATTTCTTGAAATGCCACTATTCCAAATTTTCACTATCATTTGTGATGAGAGCTGCCCTTTGCTGTAATAGCCCAGTTCATGACAAAGAATTCATATATTAAAAGCAATGAGACCATTCAAGTAACCATAGATGCCCAAACGCTCCCTTAGTGAATTAATAGCAAAATGAGTTTCTTCATGGACTAATGCTAATAATTGTTATTTTGCTAGGCAAGTTCGCGTGATGTCCTTGAATTCGTATGAATGAAATGGATATATGTTTGATATAGTTTGTGTGTATAATTGGGATACTCAAATTCTTTCTGTTGGATTGTTTATATGAATGAGGAGAGTAGTCATTCATTTCTCGTGTTGTTAACAAATTTGTCTGCAGGGGTTGTAAGGCCTGTGGGAGAGAGGAAATAGAGAAGGGTTGCAATGGTGAGGGAAGGATTCAAGGTGGAATTGCTACTGTCCCGGGCTTTGGTTGGTGGCCAATAAAGGCTTACAGGCCTTGTCCTGGTTTCGTGGCATCTGGTGGGAGGTATAGGAGACGTGGGCAAAGCATGGATGAGGTTGCCTGGGGAAGGGCTGAAAGAGAACCAGCCTCCATGGGGACCAGCAATGAGGTTCAATCAAGGTAGAATTTAGTTTTGCTGATTTTATTCTGTTCAATTCTCTTCTAAAGTTGGTTCGTTTCCTTGCTTTGCTCAATTTTGCTGCTGAGCCTGCTGCTACTATTGATGTAAAGGATTAGATTATACCTTGTGTTTGAGAATCAGTTGAATTTTGTTGTTGAGATGCAAAATTTATGCTTATTTTAAATGACCCAAGCACTTGAAAACAATTTTGGGTTGAAATGTTCAAAATTCAACCATTTTCCCCATGAATTTGGAAACCTGATCAAAAGAATTCAATGTGTATCTCATTTATTCACGTTAACATCACCACAATGGAAGATAGGATGACAACACCTTCCAGTTCCTATCTGTGCCTCATTTTTAACAGATAATGCTTCATGATTATTTTTATGTCAAACTGTTTAACAGGTTGACTGGAAGTTGGTTATTGTTTGCACATTTGAATCAACTAGTTTTGATGCTGATCCTCTATTGGATATCCATGATACTCTTAAAACTGTTTTGATGTCATTTCCCTTAAACTGGACATCCAAAAAAATGCTATAAGATGTTTTTTGGCTTTCGGCATCATTCATCCTTCAATTTGCCACCAACACAATGCGCTAAATGTTTATAGAGAAAACTAAGGAAAATATAAATGACCACAAATTCTACTTTTTATATTTTATTTTGATCTAGAATTCTAATAGAGTGAGGCTAGAGCTACAAAAGACTGCATTTGAATTCGAACAATCTGCTTTTTGTGCACTAATCTTCCCTCATCCTTATTTTGGTTCTTTGTTCGTATTTGTGCTTTGAACTTTTGAATTGTGCTATTCTTTGTATCTCATGTCATTCCAATCCTTTCAGCGAGAAAATCCAAAGCCCAAGGAAATTCAAGAGGTAACACTGTGTGGGAGCTTGTCTGCCTAGCTATCTCCTCAATACAGAACAGACCATGTGGATGTGGAGCAAATTGCTCTGTTGGGGGAGCTCAGTGGGTTTGATCCAATATTAATTGCCAAAACAAATTGTAAAAATTCAGTATTGCTATACCTTCTTCTTTACGTACCAAGAAAATTCAAATGTGCCATACATTTCCTTTTCTGTAATGTTCTCTACATTTTTTTTTACTGCTCTCTTTTATTTTCTGCTGAAGCTTAGATGCTCAATGTTGGATAGAAGTATGAAAGGGTCCTTGGCATTAAATTCATGTTTGGTGATGTGAGCCAGTTAAAGGATGACAAAACTTCTGCCACTTCCTTCTTAATTTTTGACCGGAGATCATCTGTCCCATTTTTTATGTACCACTTCTTGTCCCCTCTCACAAAAGTCCACATTGAAAATATAAATATAAATATTTATTAGAAGGTGGAATTTTCATTTTAACCAACTAGCAAATGAAATAATCATTTTACATTTTTTCCCACATGATTTTAGGTTGAATCAAACACAGCCAAAAAGTAAATGTAGATGGGTGAGGTAAGATAAGCTGGGATGGGGTGCAGGAGTAATATTGTAGTTCAATAAAATGATATCCAAACAGACAAAAAAACATTTTTAGTGTCAACAATATTTTTAAAATACAGTTTCCAATGACAGCTGACTTTTGCTTTTCTTTTTCTTCTTCTATTTCATAAATACAAGTAGAAGCTATCCAATTGATGAGAGCATAATTTCTTCTTCTATCACAACTAATTTTGACTTCTGTTTAAACTGACTTCTACGTTTCTTCTTCTACTTTTTCATAATCATAAGTAGAAGCGATCCCAAACGGTTTTTTTTTTTTACCGCATAATTTTTTATGGACCCAGAGCTTTTTTTGACCGAATGATGAGAGCATAATTTCTTCTCCAATCACAGGGGAGCCAAAGTGAAAAGTGAAAACTCATAGGATGGACCAACCTGTTGGAAGAACCTCTTACAATTCTACTCTTAACCAATACTTCATTGCCACGTAAAAATAGTTCTGTGGTCCTGACCTCTTTGAATCACCTCTCTCTTCATTCCCATCTATAAAAAGTCCCAACTCTGCAGTAGCAACTAGCGAGAAATATAAAACCAAACCGACAGCATGTATTCATATATAGATAATTAGATATAGCTATATCTCTGTTTGGCTTACGAGATTTTCTTTTCACTGTGAGAAAATGGAACCCGAAATTAGACAGCAAATCTCGAGAACAGTGATTGAAATTCTGAAAGATGCAAACATGGAAGAGATGACAGAGTACAAGGTGAGGAAACAGGCGGCGGAGAAGTTAGGTATGGACCTCTCTGAACCGGAACGTAAGCGGTTCGTTAGGCACGTGGTAGAGTCCTACCTCCAGGACCAGACCAAGGTCGAACCAGAACCAGGCGAAGGAGAAAACCCCAAACAAGTCGAACAAGAAGAAGGGAAAGAAGAAGAAGAGGAAGAAGAGGAAGAGCAGAAAAAGAATATTGGGGCCAAGGAGTACGATGACGATGGCGATCTCATCATTTGCAGGGTGAGTTTCAGGAATCCTAGTTGGTTTGATTTGTTTTTAATTTAAGCATTTGGTTTTGTAGTGACTAGTGAGGGTTTGGAGAGTTTATAAAGACAACGTAAGCCCTATCTTCTCCTCTTTGAATTTAAAAGAAAGTTATAGATTCAATGTTATGCTTCGTTTGGTTGCCGAGAAAATTAAGGAAAATGAAAGAATATAACATGTTGAATTTTATATTTTGTGATACTTTAGTGGTGTAGGTTTTTGCAATGTAAAGTTTATAATTGAAAACCTAGGCTCTGTTTGGATCTCGGAAAAAACTAGGGAAAGGAAAGGAAGCTGCTGAAATGTGCTTACAATTTCTTTTCTCCGATTTTTCCCCTTCAGACGTATAGTTCCTTTTTGCTTTCCTACATTTCTTAGCAACCAAACGGAGTGATAAATTAGGAAAAAATGGTTTGCTTGTAATTCTAATTGATAGGTTTAAACTTTACCATCCGTTTCGTTTATGAGAAGGCTGAGGAAAAGGAATTAGAACGTTGAATCCTATAGTTTATGTTATTTTAGTTGTGTTGCGCACAGTTGAGTGGAGGTTTTAAGTTTGGGTATGATATGATGGAAGATTTATAAGTGGAAAGTTTAGGTTCCTTTTCTTTTCCTACATTTTCTCAGCAGCCAAATGGAATGAAAAATTTAGAGAAAAAGGATAGATGAATGTAGTGACTTTAATTAATTTGTTGCTATTTATGTGTTTTGACACAGCTATCAGACAGGAGAAGGGTGACAATTCAAGATTTTAGAGGGAAGACTTTGGTCTCAATTAGAGAATACTTTAGAAAAGATGGCAAAGAGCTTCCTTCCTCTAAAGGTAGTTATCTGGGTCTTTGTTATTTCATTGTTTATGTGTATGTATGCCTTTTGTTTTAGGCCTGATGTGCAGATGCAAAACAGGTATTAGCTTTTAACATTTTTTTGACGGTTGAACGGACTTAAAAAATAAAATTGAACGAAAGTTCTAATTTTTAAAGTTGGTGTCAATGAGAATGCTTTCGGTGCAGAGAATGCTTTCTATTTAAGAAAAATAACATTTTTTTTTTTCATTTATTGCATCTAAAATGTTGGTGTGTACACTGACTTTTACAATATGCATAATTTTAATTCATTCACATGCAAGGACAGATGAAATGGAATTGAATGTTTCAAACAAAATATCCTATTAAAGTATTCCCTTAGTTGTATTGATAAAATTAGAACCATTTGATTAAAGCAATTTAGAGATAGAAATGGGGAAATAGAGAAAGAAGATGAGATTTTGGAATCTCTTATGTTCTCGAAAAGAAATGTTGATGGTTCAGGTTTGTGAGATTAGGTTTTGCAGATCATTAATTTACTTTCACTTAATGGTCACCTTGTCTCTCTTAATAATATTCTGAGGTTGGCGGCACATGATTGTGAGGTCATAGGGTGCCAACCTAGTTGGGATCCTATCTTCATCGTGATGCCTATTCATCTTTCTTTGAAAAAAAAAAAAAAAAAAAAAAACCTTGCTTTTTTTTTTTTTGGGTTTCGGCCTCTGGGTCAAAAGTTGTTCTTGCACGTGCTTCATTAGGCTATCTTGACTTGGGTTATGTGGTTGTTCTGAGGCCAACTTGTGGTTTCTTCTTGACTTATATGTACTTCTAAGTACACCAAATCTTTGATTGTCATTAGTGTTGAGTCCCCTCCATTGATTGAATGCTCTGAATCCTGGGGCAAGTTACACTTCTTTGGTAATCAGTATTTGATTATTATAGTGTATTCTTGATTCTCATATGTTCAGGGAGGAGGAGCGGGGTACTAGGCAGTTCAGGTTGCCAAATTGCTGGACTCATGACTTTCGAAGCTAATTTTAACATTCCAAAATTTTCATTTAATCATGATGTGTTGTCCTGTTGAGATCTTGTCATATATTTTTGTTGTCTTCAGTGGCATGGCGAAATGTGTGTTATGCCTTCTCATCTGTTTGATAAATTATTGGAGCATGGCATAGGTTTTGTGCATTTGGCTATTAGATTCAAATGCAATTTGTTTCATTATATCTGCTTAAGCCTATCTTATTATTAGATGGAGCATGCTGCAGCTTCTCCTTTGCAGTCACCATGACCTATTATTTATCACGCTGTTAGCAGTTTAATGCCGGATAAAACTTGTACTTCTGTTTCTGTATGTGCAGGAATAAGCTTGACAACAGAACAGTGGTCATCCTTCAAGCAGAATGTTCCTGCAATAGAGAAAGCCATAACAAAGATGGAGTCAAGGTTGACGTGAGACTAGTATTGTCTGGAGATTTAGACTTCAAAGCTGTCTAGGAGTGTGATCTTTTGAACATTGATTCCCTTCCATGTATGTTATCAAGAGCTTTGGCTCTGGTTTTGGGGGTTTATATGGATGAGAGATGATTTTGTCCAGAACTTAAGAACTTTTATGATGTTTTGATCAGTGCTTGATAATATGGCGAAGAGCAATGATGTGGACCATCTTATCAATGCAATATTATATTAAACATTACAATGGATCTACAATTTTTATGATCGTTCTGACATTCAAACAAACATTTGGTGTGAAAATATCTATCTAAAGAACATTTGTTTCCAGTTATTAGGCAAGACATTTACCCAGAGGCGGCAGAGCCTCACACTATTGGCTCCACCACTCGCTGCCACCACCACCGCTAGCAGTCAATCATAAGCCAGCACCTGCAACCATCACTGCCCATTTGCCTGTCTGCCTTCCACCATTTACCCTTTCCCTTGGACTTGCTAAAACCCTAGTTCCAGTTGAGAAAGAGCTCAGGTAACGGTTAATGAGAGACAATATTGCATAAACGAAAGAGGGTTATTATTGAAAGAGAAATGTTATACATTCAAAAAAGGTACCCAAAACAATCTAAACCCTTCATTTATTATCAAGAAGAGAGCTTGCTAAAAAAGAAAGATTCGAGTTAGATTATCATCTGCATCATTTAGAAAACACTTTAAGACAATATTTTGGAAAACATTTTCCTTATTGAAATCATTTTCAAATTAGGGTGTCAAATTTACCGTAGTTTTTATACAATATATGCAACAATAACAGTTATGTCATCAGGTTTGCCTCCATTGAGTGTTTGTCCTTCTATTATGGAGAAGGCTCTTGCAATTGGGGTATCAGCAGATTCGTCCATCGATTTGTGTAGAGCTTCTTGTGCTATTGTCCGTGCTAGTTGCTGCGGCTCTACACCTCCTTCCAGCCCCTTGTTCACAGCATTCAGAATCTCATCTGTATGCAAATTATCAAACAATCCGTCTGTTCCAACAACCACCACATCTCCTGATTTTACTTCCAATCTATGCACCTGCAAAATATAGTGTTAACATTACACATTTTATAAAATTTATAGCATTCACACATTCTTTGGATTAAAGAAAAAGAAAAAAATACATGAAGCAAATTAGCAAACTATTGAATAGTGAAAATATACAAAGATATGTTTGTTTACTAAGAATTTTAATTTATGAGAACTCAAATTCTTGAGAGTGAAAAATTCTTCAAAATTAAAATTATTGTTGTTCTGATGGACTTAGGGCCCGTTTGTGTTAGTTTCTGCTAGAATCACTTTTAGATAACTATTTTTTCACATATTTCTTTGAAATTATGTTCAAATTATGTCTTTACATATCAAAATTTTCATACTAAAAATGATTGTGATAAAAGTTGAGGCTGCCTAACTTTTGCCACAATCACTATTAGTATGAAAATTTTTTCAGGCATCCTATCATCCCTCAAGTTGTTTAAAAGTGATTATCATTCATCCTCTTAGATCAAACCAAATTTTAAGCTTCAAAAGTAATTCTAGAAAAAAGCTAATGCAAACGGCCTCTTAGATTTCTAAAACTAATTTTGCCAAAATCATCTCTCTCTCTCTCTCTCTCTCATATTTTAAGATAGTTTTAGTCAAAAATAAATATTTTAACAGAGTCATTTGACCTTTTAAAAATGATAAACATATTCCTAATGCTTACCAATTATTTTCTAGTCTAAATTAATCACTTTTTGATAATTGAATCCAAAAATTGTTATTATTTTTATAAAAACAAATGAATTTTAAAATATAAAACCAGCAAGTAATTAATTTTTTGTGATTGTATATGCAGGAATTAAAATTGTGATTTTTGAAAATCTAGTTGATGAACCACTGAAATTTTATCGTTTCTAAAAAATTCAGAATTTCTCATAAATTCACATGTTACAAACAGACCCTGAATGGAAAAAAAGTAAACTAAAATAATGGAGAAAAATACTACTTCACCAACTTATTTCATCCATCTTTGACCACTCTTTTGTCATGGAGCAACTGCTTTTATGGTTTTAAAAGAATAAAAATATTATTTTTATTGATGTAGGCCACAACTCATATGGTAAGTAAGGTGAGTGGAAATTGATGGGTGAAATAGGTGAATAAAATAACATTGGTGAATAAAGAATAGAGTTCTAGCTTCCACATAGTAATAAGGAAGGCTGGCTTGGTCGAAACATGGAGGATATATATACACATGATATGCATATAGACAAGTTAGAATCAACATTAGATTACAGACCTCAGCTGAACTGGGACGATCAGAATCGCTGTTATTTCCCAGCTGAAATGGAAAGTTGATATCATGTAGCTGTGGTGGTGATTGGTATACGAGTTCTCCATTCCTGAACACCATAAATCCACTATCGCCCACGTTTGCTGAGTGCAAGTGCTGCAAGTAACAACTTGTAATGTA
The DNA here is from genome assembly GCA_017140935.1 of Hamamelis virginiana. Classification (NCBI taxonomy): domain Eukaryota; kingdom Viridiplantae; phylum Streptophyta; class Magnoliopsida; order Saxifragales; family Hamamelidaceae; genus Hamamelis; species Hamamelis virginiana. The sequence continues at coordinate 99,573 of JAESVK010001035.1, forward strand.
TGCATGACACGCATAAGAAAGATATTAATTTAAATTTTTTTTAAAATTCGTATCCCATGTTAGCTAAAAACGAATCATCTTCATCGTATATATGAAAGACATACATGGCCTACGAGTGTTAGTATGCAAGCAGTGGATGATCCTTGGCAATTAGTTTTCAAGTAGGCTTCACTTAAAACCTCTGTTGGATTGACAGCCCCTTTGGGTTGGTTGTGGACGGCATGGGCCGAGTTGATCATGAGTTTCCGAGCATATTCTCCTGCATCTACACCTCTCAAGGCCCACTCACCAACCCCATCTGCAACCCCAATCGTTTGCTCCTCTCCACAAATGAAATGAGCATCTTCCCCCGGAGGGGTCTCGTCCTTTGGGAAATAGAATGCTCCTGCTTTCATCTTCAAACTTGTAATTTACCCACACACAAAAAAACCATCTATATAGTGAGACAAAAATTCCAGGTTGATTAGTTGGTAATTAAAGTAATTAAGTGAGAGTTTGCATCCATATATATATATATATAGATACCTGTCTTCATGCCTCATTAATCTGAGCTTCTTTACCACTACTGTTGCAAAATTAAAACAAAAGAAGTAAAAGGCTATTCATATAAATGCATGAACAACCACATAGCCACAGAGAGAGAGAGAGAGAGAGAGAGAGAGGTGTACCTGCCATGAGGAAACAACCTATGAGCAATGGGACTATGAATGAATTGAGATTGAGAGTACCCATGAGGAAGCATCCAATCAGCAATGGGCGTATGATTGGCTTCAAATCGTAGCCTTCAAATATGGACATGATACGTTAGAAATGCTCAAAATGTCTCTTAAGAAGTATATATATATATATATATATTTGTTCTTAGCAGACTACTGAAAGAAAGGAAAAAAATGTTCAAAAACCCTTGATCAGAAATAGAAGAGAAGGGGCTCATGAGAACTGAACCACCAAAAGAAAACACGTCTTCTCCCCACTTCCGAGAAAGAGGAGAGAGAAAATTACCGATCAAATAGATAGTGGATGAGTTGTGGCAACTTGAATTGGGTTTTTTGCTGTATGTTACTATGTTACATTGAAGGAAGCAAGGTATATTGCAGAGAGAGAGACAAAACAGCATACATTATTTTCATTCCCTCAAATTAGGTCCGTTATGATTGCCCATATTCATATGGTCTCTGAGGTGGTTGAGAGAGAGAGAGAGAGAGCAACCTATTCATAATCAGAAAACAAAAGGCTGGTATTAAGCATTTATTATAGTAGCAAATTTTGGAAAACAAAAGTGGTCTTACACTGTGTATTGCACCAAGGCGTGGCTAATTAAAGAACGTATATCTGGATTTGAAGAAAAGAATATGGAATCTAGAAAGTAGAGAGAAATTGCTGCAAGGAAATGAAATCTACCTAGCTTGCAATTTAGGGAATTCTATTGAAGCATATATATCGGTGCAAGGAAATATTCAGTGGGACTTGGCCTTTTGGCCAATAAGAAAGTGGAATATATATATATATATATATATATATATATATATATAT